>CM041814.1:34063912-34091412 GCA_023376895.1 Aspiorhynchus laticeps | reverse complement strand
ACGTTTATTTTGGATGTGATTAATCGTTTGAAAGCACTAATATATTTCCAGTCCACTTTAGACACTCTATGACTTTATGCAAATGCATGTAAATTAACTCTCATTAGAGTATTAGTAGACTGTTAGTAGAATAAGTTAACATGGTAACACTTTATTTTAAGGTCTCTTAACTAGTTGCTTATTAGCATGCATATTACTAGAATATTAGCCATTTATTAGTAGTAATTAAGCACATATTAATGCCTTATTCTACATTCCTAATCCTAAACTTAACAACTACCTTACTAACTATTAATAAGCATCAAATTAGGAATTTTTATTGAGAGAAAAGTCATAATTAATAGTGAATAAGTGTTCCTTATTCTAAAGTGTTACTGTTTACATGTACTTGCAAAGTAACACTTTATTTTAAGGTGTCCTTGTTACACGTTACATGTACTTTGTATTATAATAACAATAAATTGTGCATAACTACATGCAAGTAACCTTAAACCAAACCCTAAACATATAGTAAGTACATGTAGTCAATTAATATTACTCAGTACTTAAATGTATAATTACACTGTAACAAGGACACCTTAAAATAAAGTGTAACTGAATGTCCATCAAAATAAAGTGCAGATATTAAGAAGTTTATTAATACTCTAATAATTGCTGGTTAACATAGAGTTACAAAGTTACTTATAGTTAGTAGTATGTCTAAAGTTTACTATCAAAATAACATGTAACCAATAGTTTTGTTACTTGAAATAAACAAATTGATAATGGAAATATATATATAGTTTATTTCAGCTTATTTAATTTAACTTTACGCCCTAAAATAACTAATACTAAAACTTAAATAAAAACTACATAAACATCAAAAAACAACAAAAACTAATAAATGCTAACACTTTTATTTTAAGGACCAATTCTTACTAGTTTATTATCATGCATATTACTAGTATATTGGCTGTTTATTAGCACGTATAAAGCACATATTAATGCCTTATTCTGCATGATCATATCTCCTAACTCTTAAACCCAATACCTAAACTTAACAACTACCTTTCTAACTTTTAATAAACAGCAAATTAGGAATTTATGGAGGCAAAAGTCATAGTTAATAGTGAAAATTGGACCTTAAAATAAAGTGTGCCTGAAAAAATGACAAAAACACACGAGAAAATGACTCAAAACTTTCACTAAAGTGAAAACAAAAGCAGACAATGTAATAATCAAATCTACTTCAGAAACTCTAACAGTATGTGAACGCAGTGAAAACATGTTGTTATTCCGTCACTGCTCCGGTGTAAAGTACTTTAGGGGAATTTGTGCTTTACTGGAGTATTCCTGAAACTCAGCGCTTGTACTTTTACTCCATTACACACTGTTTCTCATGGTTTGGTCACCTGGTCAAGTCCTCGATGTCCACCAGCATGGCGTCCTGCTCCATGTGAAGCTCGTCTCTCATCAGCAGCAGCTGCACCAGCTCCTCGTTCAGACCTGAGCATCACACACACACACAGATGTCCCTGAGCTCCACACACACACTCTCTGGACCATATATATGTGAATAAGAGACAGGTGTTTACCCTCGATCTGTGAGTGCAGGTCGTTGACGATGAACTGAAGCTGTCCCAGCGTCATGTCTCTGAGATCCGTGGGCTTCAGACTCCTCTTCATCAGACACTCGTTGATGTGCGGCATGTGAGGGAGCTGCTCACACACACACACACACACACACACACACACAGACACAGACATGCACAGACACAAGAAACACACACACACACACACACACACACACACACACACACACACACACACACACAGACACAGACATCACAGACACAGAAACAGACACACACACACACACACACACACACAGACACACATGACACAGCACAGCACACACACACACACACACACACACACACACACACACACACACACACACACACACACACACGACACAGACATGCACAGACACAGAAACAGCACACACACACACACACACACACACACACAGACACAGACAGCAGACACAGAAACAGACACACACACACACACACACACACACAGACACAGAACAGACACACACACAGACACACAGACACACACACACACACACGCACACGACACACACACAGACACACACACAGCACACACACACACGACACACAGACACAGACACACAGACACAACACACACACACACACACACACACACACACACAGAGAGAGAGAGAGAGAGAGAGAGAGACACACACACATGAATCATATGAGTGATAATGTGCAGTCTGAAACAATCATCAGGTGATCAGATCAAATCAAATCTATAGTATAGTGCTTTTCTGAACACACACGGCTTCACAGCAGTCTTTGGATCTGACTCTATTGTATTTCTAGTGCTGTCAAGCTCATGTATTTCAATATTGGTTGTTTTGCTCTGTTTAGAGACGGTCAGCACTGTTCAAAGTGAGAGTATTTTATTAAAAAGCATATGAAAATCTGCGGCTGGTGAAACACGCAGCAGTTCAGAGAAAGGGCTTGAGATCAGGGTCAGTTTTGCTCTGATTCTCAGAAAGCGTTCATGAAATGTCAGACTGTACTAAAGTAACGGAGGGATTTAGAGAAACAGTTCTCAGAAATAAAATGACCTTCGGATGTCAGTCATTGTTGAGAAATACACGTCAGTTATTAGCGTGTCTGATCTGAGGCAGAATTATGATGCAGTGATTGAACATGTTTTATATATCGGTTGGCAATGACTTGATTGTGGTTGCATCACACCTCATAAGTAAAGCATGCTATATAATGCTTTAAAATCAGCGGTCAGTTATTCAGTTTATCATCACCACCTACCAATCACAGTCAGCTATTCCAGAGAATCATGGGTTATTATTGTTTCTAATTATGGGGTTATGATAGTGAAGGAGTAATGAACAAAAATAAGCATTAACAGAAACTAAAGCAGGTTTTTCTCATTACAAATAGCAGTATCACACATGGTAATTCTTCAGGTAAAACACCCATCTGAAGTTCCCATGAGGACTCGTTCATTCTGACACACTGCAGTTTACTTTCACATTCATTCACTTGCTTTGACCTCGTTCCTATTTAAACGTGTTTCCCCATTTTAGACAGATATGAGCGGCGTAAGACAATAATGAGCTGGGTTTATACACTAGTGAGTGAAGGGACTGTGTAGCCAATGACACGAGGCAGAACTCAGCTTCTGTGTAACAGATGAATCCTGCTCTAAAGTGACCTGCAGTGACCCACAAGAGTCATGATTTCACATCATTAAAACACAGAGATCTCACTAGAAGCTTACTAGAGAGAAAAACATCACTTCTGCTTTGTTTGAGACTGATGTTCACTCAAAATCACAGATTTGTTTTTACACGTGTTTGATATTAGATACGGGTTGATGCACGTTTTAGTATCAATATATTATTACAAAAATAATAATCCCAGATTAACTGAAGGCGACCACGATGCTATTTCTTTTAATTAATATTCAGTAATACTTATAGGTTCGCCTGCACTGATATTACGAGACGATCTGATCTGAATAATAACACTATTGCTTTCTGTAGCGACGCTTATAGCTGAAAGTGAATATGTTTCATAATTAATTAATTTTGCAACACTGTTATTTTCCTGGTTGTTTCTAGAAACCTGCTTCGAAATATTCTGTATTGCATAAAGCACTATAAAAATTAATATGACTTGACCATAAGTGGTTCAAGTGTGTTCAGGTCTCCAAGTTGATAAGATATCTAATATATTTATATATATATATACGTATATGAAGAGTTAATTTGCAAAAACAGATAACTCCGTTTTTAACAATTTTCAAAAATCATGTTTTTCTTTGTGCATTATAATTATTCTCAATCAAATGCAGTTGGGTTATTTTGATAAGGTAAAACATAACTAAAAAAATACAGCTAACTAACACAATACACAATAAAAACATGATAACATAATAAAAAACGTGATTTTTTACGAGTTATCTGTTTTTGCAAATAAACTCTTCATATATATATATATATTAGTGCTGTCAAATGATTAATCACATCCAAAATAAAAGTTTTTGTTTATATAATATATGTGTGTATACTGTATATTTATTATGTATATATATAAATACACACACATGCATGTATGTATTTAAGAAAAATATGTTATGTTTATATATTAAATATATTTATATATAATATAAGAATATAAATGTATGTAAATATTTTCAAAATATATACTGTATGTGTGTGTATTTATATATACATAATAAATATACACAGTACACACACATATACGATGTAAACATTTTGGATGCAATTAATCACGATTAATCGTTTGACAGCACTAATATACTGTATATATATATATTAAAGACTGAAATGCTTTAACAGAGGTGTGTGTGGATATATGATAAAATGGGATTTTCCTGCTGTCTCAATCCCAAAGTCTACTTCAGTGTTGACACAAAAGTACTGTATATTCCATGTGACGGTGTGAAAGTTTCAAGTTATGACTGATAACAATGTGTTTAAATGAGAGTTGCATGTCGTTGCATCACATCTACAGGCCCTGGAGGATTCAGCACTGCAATCTGAGTCTGAGAACGTCTCGTCACGAGTATACGGACAGAAGCTGTGGATGTGGACCCTAACACACGATAGAGTAACAGCTGGTGGTGTTATACAGCCAATATGTGACCCTGCAGCACAAAAGCAGTCGCTGGGGGATATTTGTAGCAATAGCCAACAATACATTGTATGGGTCAAAATTATACATTTTTCTTTTATGCCAAAAATCATTAGGATATTAAGTAAAGATCATGTTCCAATGAGATCCTACCATTTCCTACCATACATTAATTTTTGATTAGTAATATGCATTGCTAAGGACTTCATTTGAACAACTTTAAAGATGATTTTCTCAATATTTAGATTTTTTTGCTCCCTCAGATTCCAGATTTTCAAATATTGTCCTATCATAACAAACCATACATCAATGGAAATATTATTTATTCAGCTCTCAGATGATGCATACATCTCAATTTCACAAAATTGACCCTTATGGCTGGTTTTGTGTTCCAGGGTCACATATAGTCAAGTTGAGAGGAGATGATCTAAGGCTGGGCTGTCCCGAGAAACAGCATCAGCAGCAGCATCACGTTCAGATGTGTTTGTAAGGTCAGTTTTGCTCTCATGTGCCGCAGCAGCAGCGCTGGAGGAGCTGGCGGTGAGCTCAGCACATGTCCTCTGAGAGTTTCACTGTCCGTCTCTCTGTGGGCGGTGTTTTACGCCGCATGCGTGTGTTTCCCCGGCGAGCGTGAGCCTGACGTTCATGCCGTCACTCCAGCGCTGGAGGAAGAGGCTCGAGCAGATGCTTCCTGTGGTGTGTGTCAGTTTCAGCTCGGAGGCGTTCTCAATGCATCACTCCGTCTCCTGGAACTCTGCTTATATCACCATTACAGTTCTGATTGTATTTATATATATAAACTGACCAATACACGTCACCTATTGTGTGTCATGATAATATTCCATCTGTGTATTCCACACATTCAACCATAAAACATAAATACATTTATTATATATATATATATATATATATATATTAGTGCTGTCAAACAATTAATCGCATCCAAAATAAAAATTTAGTAACACTTTATTTTAGGATCTCTTAACTAGTTGCTAATTAGCTTGCATATTACTAGAATATTAGCCATTTATTAGTAGTAATTAAGCACATATTAATGCCTTATTATACATCCCTAATACCTAAACTTAACAACTACCTTACTAACTATTAATAAGCAGCTAATTATGAATTTATTGAGGGAAAAGTCATAGTTAATAGTGAATAAGTGTTCTCTATTCTAAAGTGTTACCAAAAGTTTTATTTACATAATATGTGTACTGCGTATATTTATTATGTATATATAAATACACACACATACAGTATATATTTTGAAAATATTGACATACATTTATATTCTTATATTATATATAAACATATTTAATATATAAACATAACATATTTTTCTTAAATATATACATGCATTTGTTTGTATTTATATATACATAATAAATATACACATATATATTATGTAAATAAAATCTTTATATATATGTGATTTTCCATGTGTAAAATACAATTTAGCATACTTTTAAAATGAGTACTTATTACAGAAACAATATACACTGCTGTTCAAAAGTTTAGGATCAGTAAGATTTTTTATGTTTTTTAAATACTTTTCTTCTGCTCATCAAGGCTACATCTTTTTGATCAAAAATACAGAAAAAAAAAAATTTGTGAAATATAATTGCAATTTAAAATAACAGTTTTATATTTTAATATACTTTATAATATAATTTATTCCTGTGATGATAAAGCTGAATTTTCAGCAGTCTTCAGTGTCACATGATCTTCAGAAATCATAATAATATGCTGATTTATTATCAATGTTGGAAACAGTTATGGATGCTTAGTATTTTTTGGGACCTGTGATATTTTTTTCTTTTATAAATAAAAAGTTCAAAAGAACAGTGTTTATTCAAAATATAAATTTTGTGATACAATATACACTACTATTCAAAAGTTTGGGGTCAGTAATTTTTATTTTTATTTATTTTGTTTTTAAAGAAATTAATACTTCAATGGATAAAAATTGACAGTAAAGACTTGCATGGTTAAAAAATATTTATATTTTGAATAAATGCTGTTCTTTTAACATTTTTATTCAACAAAGAATCAAAGAAAAAATATCACAGGTTCCAAAATCAACAATAAGCAGCACAACACTGATAATAAATCAGCATATTAGAATAATTTCTGAAGACTGGAGTAATGGCTGATGAAAATTCAGCGCTGCATCACAGAAATAATTATATCACAATAAGACAAAAATACTATAAATTGCAATAATATTTCACAATATTACTGTATTTTTGATCATATAAATAATACACATATTTCGATAACTGTTTTATTTCTTATTTGATAGGTTTATGTTTTTTTATATATATATATATATATATTTTTTTTTTTTTTTCAAGACATTGTTAGACGCCAGTGTTTTCTGTCATAACTATGCAAATATTTGATTTAAAAAAACAGTATCATATCTACTAAACTATGTCTTGTTATGGTTTTATATCTGTAGTTAACCTCAGAATGATCTCGAAGTAAAAAGAGGCACTAAAATCTGATTTATTGGAGGCTGTGCTTAAAAATTAAATTATTATAATCTTAATTCAAGTGATGAAGGATTGTGAAAGTCAGTATTGAATCCTACTGTAAGGTTAACCCGGCCTGCTTTACATATTTCAGTATTATTAACAGTTGAAAACATTAGAAATTTAGAAAAGTAATCAAAAAGTAATCCGTTACATTACTTAAAGTAATTGAAATAGTTACACTACTTGTTACATTTTAGATAGTGTAACTTGTAATCTGTAACCGGTTACATCCCAACACTGACATCTTTCTGTAATCAATGACTCAAAGGCTGTGGTTCAGAGTTAAGCACACGTACCAGGTCCGCCACAGGAGACTTCTTACGGTTTTGCTTCTCCACCTCCACCTGCATCTTGGCCATGGGTTTAGCCATCGCGAGAGCCAGCTTGGCCTCGGCCTGCAGCTTCTTCTGTCGGCTCAAGAAGTCCATGTCCTCCAGAGACTCCGAGTCGTCCTCCGTGGTGTCTCTGTCCGAGTAGGACGAGCTCTGTTTGCTCTGAGGACAGATGGACAGAGAGAACAGAAGACAAATGTGAGCCTGCAGCACAAAAGCAGTTTTAAGTCGCTGGGGGATATTTGTAGGAATAGCCAACAATACATTGTATGGGTCAAAATTATACATTTTTCTGTTATGCCAAAAATCATTAGGATATTAAGATCATGTTCCATGAAGATATTTAGTAAATTTCCTACCGTAAATATATCAAAACTTAATTTCTGATTAGTAATATGCATTGCTAAGAACTTCATTTGAACAACTTTAAAGGTGATTTTCTCAATATTTAGATTTTTTTGCACCCTCAGATTTACAAATATTGTCCTATCATAACAAACCATACATCAATGGAAATATAATTTATTCATCTTTCAGATGATGTAGAAATCTCAATTTCAAAAAATTGACCCTTATTTTTGTTTTGTTTTGTGCTCCAGGGTCACATATAGTCACTCCTCAGCAAGTTGAGAGGAGATGATCTACTGTAAAGCTGGGCTGTCCCGAGAAACAGCCAGATATTGTCCTATCATAACAAACCATACATTAATGGAAAGCTTATTCAACTTTCATATGATGTACAAATCTCAATTTTGAAAAATTGACCCTTAAGACTGGTTTTGTGCTCCAGGGTCACACATATTAGACCGCTCTCCATCTGAAGCCAGTGAAGCTCAGAATACAGTAGGAACGGTTTGATTGTGTAACACAACATCTGCATAACAAACTCAAACCCTGATGATCCCGTTCTCCTGAATGATCTGAGACGATCCATGCTTTCTTTTGATAAGACACATTAAAATTTTCCTGCTTAATTTTACAAATTAACATTAAATGTTATCATTTAAAATCCTAAAGCTTTGTTTATTTCTACGTCCCAGAGTTTTGACACAGTCGCTGATTTTGGATCCACTGTAACTCAGTGTTTGCTGGATAATGAAGCCAGAGATTTGATCATTAGTGCTTATAAATGCAATTATTAAAGTTTTATTTGAGTGTCAGTACAAGGTCTGCTCAGATGGGTCACAGAGAGAAAAACATTTCCCAAATGTGTGACATTTGACATGAAAAACTGTGAAAAACATTTTATTGAGTGTGCACTTGTAGTGTATTCAAATCAATTAAAAAAATATCACATTAAAGAGGTCATGACATGAGAAATCAAATTGCCTTGATCATTTGTCATATAAAAGGTCTTTGTACCATTAAAACATCCTGCAGGTTTCATAGTTTAAAACATCCTCGTCATTATAAACAAAGCATTTATTTAATCAAGCTTCAAAAATGGCTTGTTTTGGATCTGAGGTGCAAGGTGATGTCACAGGGGCACACACATTTGCATAAACACGCCTCCAGAGCAAGACATCGACGAATAGTCATCTTCTCAGCATAGGCCCCGCCCACCGGCTTTCAGTCGCTGAATCATGCTGAATGCGAGTGTCGCGTTGCATTAAAATCAAATAGAAATCACAATCACTGCTGCTATCTTGTCTACAGTAACAGATGCGCGTTCACTTTCTGACACACTCCAGCGCTCGAGTGGCATTAATGGCATCCCGGATCACGTCTGAGTAGGGGTGTGCGATATTGACCAAAAATTATATCTCGATATTTTCTGGGTTTTATCGATACCGATATTTAAACGATATTTAGCTGAGTGTGTTATTGTGCTGGTATCTTAAGAACTATACTGTGGACAACTGACTCATAAAGATTTTGATATTCTTCATATTCTATGTGATGGATGATAGAAATTAATCTTTTCCAATAAGTTTAAACTGATTTTTACATTTTATAGGCATTTTTACCTTTATAAAGTCATTTTTTCTAACATTTTCCATCTTTTGAGTCACATTCTTACATTTAATCAGTGAATTATGAAATCAGTATCAACAAAATGAATCTTTGCACAGCAGAGGAAACACAGAAGCTGTGTCTGAAGAAGCATTTAGATGTATTTAAACACGGTTTGATGCAAGACATGAATGCATTTAACCTGTGGTTACAAATGCATAAATAATGTTTTGATACATTAAACGCTGAATACTGATATTTGAAATAATTTGAATAATAAAAAGATACTTTAAATGTGAAATTAAAGCCTCCAGCAGGTGGCAGCAAGTCACTGTTAATAAGTGAGTCATTGCGACTGAACCGAATCATTTAAATGGTTGATTCATTCAGGAACGAATCACCGTCATGTTGCTCAGAGACACAAAACAATGCTGTGTTTGGAATTATTTTTTGTTGTCAAAATACATAAACAGCAAATATGGCGCCTAAAACATAAGTCTCCTACTTTACTTCTTGTTTATTGAACTGTTGTAAAAAAAAAAAATCTATCACATTTGTAATCATGGTAATTTTTGGAGAAAAAAACGGCACTCTTCGTTTAAAATTGATTAACTATATGGTATAAATATATACATTTTCTGCTCCCATGTCTTGAATTTTTGATCATTTGTGATCTTTGTAAATGTATTTTATTAGACTGAATCATGCAGTGAAAGAACACACACTAGTCTAGACTTCATCATGTAATGTATGCATGCGTTGTAGGTGTGTTTTGAATGTTTTTTGCAAAATACTCAATGTCAAATCGCACATCGTTAAATTAACAATTACGATATTATCACAGACGATATATATCGCACACACCTGCGTCTGAGGATTGATCGGAGCATTTTGTTTTGTAATCGAGGCACAGTGTCATGGAGAGTTCACAAAGAAACATTTGTTGAGAGATGATCTGTATCATAAACCGTAAGTAAATGATTTCATAATGCTTTGTCTGGAAATGACCGTTTTATTTTGATCATGTTGATGCAATTCATAGTTTTCAGTCACGTGACCGGCTCGAAGGCCTGGAGGGCAAAACATCCATAGCACTGCAGCACAAGCGTATCAATTTTCCATCTGTTTCACAGCTGCAAATATTTTGATCACCTCTCAAAAGAATAAAACAAAGGTATTTCTGAACAAAATACAAGTTTTGACCATTTGCGATCCATATTAAGCACCCGCGGCAATATTTAAATCATTAAACAGTGCGACAAAACATTGTAAAAACACTTTTAAACAGTAATATTAAAAGATCAAATTCAGCAATCACCATATTAATAATGCATAGTTTACATAGACAAAACAGATGAGGCTGGAATATGAACGCAATCCGCTTAATGGTTCAGTGTTTTCCTTCTAATGGTTTTCTATGGGAAGCATTTAATGTGAAACTTTGCACATTGTGTTTATATTCTGGCTTCATCTTCTTGCCTGTACAAAATATACATCGTCAATAAGGTGTTTCCTGAATTTCGTCTTTTAATATCTGCGTTTTACTACATTACTACTTAATGCAATCTGTGTAAAAATAGCTGTCGGTCAGTGGAGCAAAGCTTGGTTTTGTCCTCCAGGTGGACGTTCCTATAAGAGTGTGACGTCACGTGAAAACTATCAATAGCGAGGGGCGCTGATAGTGTTTCATATGCAGTGACGTTATCTAGAGGTCGACCGATTCATCGGTTTTGCCGATTAATCGGCACCGATAGTTGATTTGCGGAACTATCAGTTATCGGCAAAAATCCATGCCGATAGTTTTCCGTGTTGCGTCTGTTGCTGGAGCGGCTGAGAATTGTCTGCTGTCATTATACAGTACGAGAGTGCCCTCTAGAGGCGGAAATCACGTGTTGTTTGTTTGGACACATGACACTGCGCGCTGCACAGAGCGGGAAACTTCAACATGCATTTAAATACAGCCGACAGAAAATCCTGCCGCGGAACAGAGCGCCATTCACATAGTTTTCCATTAAATAACATTATATTTGTCCCAAATCGTTGTGAATGTACATGACTTCACCCAAGGCTATAACTTATGTACTGTGCATTTTTCAGCAAAACGTTTGTCTTTCTGTGGCTCTAATACAGTCTGAATGCTTCATATAGAGAGCTGTAATAGATCACGCTTTCTCTTTCCGTTTGCTCTGTTTTCTTTTTAAACACCGAACTCATTTATGCCACATAGTTCATTCTTGAAGCAAACTGTCCGTTTGGTGATTAAATAAACAGTTGTTGACTGCTGCTTGAATTGAACGCAAAGCGTCTGGTGTGTGTGAGATACCTCTGAGTTCTAGACGCAGCGCTTCGCTTTTGCACAGTGTGTCACTTGCAAATTGTTTTATATTTTGATTAGATAATAATGCAGTGTTCTAAAATAGCAGCAAATAAAATGTGAGAGTACACATACAATATCAATAACCTGTGCATGTAATGTTAATGTGGCCTTGTGTAGGTATTTCAAGATGGTCATCTTTAAGCATGACTGTTGAAATTAAATGGTAATACTTAACAATAAGAGTCAATTTGTAACATTAATAAAAGCTGTATTGTTCCTTGTTAGAGTGTGTTCATTTCATTTCAATATTTACAATTACTAATAGGCTTCATTTTTAATTTTTCTTCTTTTAACATTAGTAAACTATTAAATAAATGTAATGATCAATATAATAATTCATATTTTTATTCATTTACAAAGTATGGTTCAGTACTGTTACTGCTTTTTTAAAAATAGTAAAGTATAATAGTAATAGTATCCATTTTAAAAACTATCGGTTGATTAATCGGTATCGGCCAGTTTGGTCCAACCTAGCTATCGGTATCGGTAAAATCCACTATCGGTCGGCTTATCCAATCATAACAGTGGCTGATTACTGACAAGCCTTAAAGGACACGCCCCTTAAAAACAACTCTACAGAGGGTCAGAATGAGGGTTGAAAATAAGAATTTTTCCACATGTTTATTTGTTGTTTTTTTGTGTGCAAAAAACTTTATTATCATCATAAGTAAACCTCAAGGAACGTGTTTAAAAAAAAAAAAAAAATCCATGTCATGACCTTTAAAAACACTGTACTTGCAGATAATTGTCAGATGTTGTTTGTGTTCTGGTAGTTTTCTCCCAGTTCCCTTTTGCCTGCCTGAGTTCCCTAACTAGTCTGCATGGTTTTTAATGAATTAGTTCCCACAGCTGTTGTTTCTCCCTGATTACCATGTAACATTAATATAAAATTAATGAAATAAAAGGTCACTTAAGTGACTTAAAGAGAGACATTTTCATGTCTGTTTCTTAACACACTTTGTTATAATGTCAGATTAAAGGTTTTAGCGACTTTAAAGTTAATTTCAAATCATTGTATTTAATCTTTTGTTGTGCTTTAAAGAAGTACACTTATTCTCATGTGTTGACTAACATACTAAAGCTTGATTATACTTTTAACTGCAGTGTGTAATTTGATATTACATATAAAGTTCATATATTTTTAATGTACTATATTACAACTTTATCATTACAAATGTGTAATTCAAATATATTTAAATTAATGACATACAAGTTTCAATAGAAATTACATTAAAGTATATTATAGTTAGTCATAAATGCATGTCAGCACACAGCAGTACTCTAACCATATTTCAAAGACAATAGAAGTAATTATGAAATTACTAATAAAGATGTACTGAAGTCCTACCTAAGTGGGAACTTAAGAAAATACTCTAAAGTTCAGCTAATGGCATTCAATATACATTTAAAGTATAATACATTTTCATTTAAATCCAATTATTTATTTTTTTTAATTGCTTAGACACTAAAAGAGATACTTGAGACCCACTTAGTGGAACCATTCACTCATTATCTAATCTTTAGACCAAGTCTGCAAAACTATAAGCACATTACATGCTTTAAACGTTTTGATATTGTAAAACAAACTTTTTGCAAAACTCTAAACACAGTTCTCTACATTACACACATCATTCGAAACTAAAAGCTCTTTTTGTGATGACCTACACACAGTGATCGTGTGAAAACACTTAGACATCATTTGTTCACTTAAGGCCCTTTCGCACCGCAGGAACCTTTTCATAGCACCCGAACTAACTGCGGAACTACCCACTTTTTGGCGTGTTCGCACCGCGGGAACTAGGAACTGTTTTAGTTCCAGGAACTGCGTTTGGAGGAACTAAATTAGCTCCTACTTCAGAGTAGGGTCTAAAACAGTTCCGTAGGTACTATCGTAAGTGTACGCTGATTGGCTAAACGCGTACGAAAACACCCTCACCCGCCATGATTTAAAGCGCCGTGTAAACACATACTGTGTAAACATTGTATCAACTTATATTTCGCAAGAATGGATGTAAATAAAGTTTACAAAAATGTAAGTAAAGTTTACAAAACAAAAGATGTGTGCTTAATCTTTCCATTTGTGCTGATAATCACCTTGTTGCAGAACATAATGATGAGAAAAAATTGCGACATCTTTAATCCCAAAAAGGTATTTTTTACCAAAATAAAAGAGAAACGTAAGTTAGTATATATGTAATTAATGTAGTATATATGGCTTATGCAGTCATAAAAAAGCATGGACAGACAAAAATATTGTACCATTTAAAATGATTTATTGAACAAAACACATACACTAACGTTACTGCTTTGGTTTCTTAGTCCTCCTTTCCGATCTTTCAATTGCTTGACGTATACGTCGACACGTCCGTTATTGTGAAACCCGCGAGACACAACAAAAACACAGCTCCCATCACAGCGTCCTCATCCTCCTGTTGTTAACGTCGTTGTTCGTCTTTGTTTTTGTTGTTGACCGCCACGCACAAATGACGTCGCTGTCGACCGGCTTACGTCACTTCCTAGCACCCGCTGTCGGTGCGAATGCAACCCTTTAAATAGTACTGGGAAATAGTTCGCACAAAATCGTCCCAGTGCTTTAGTACTGTACTTTTAGTTCTGGAACTAAAGCGGTGCGAAAGGCGCTTTAGTAATCAAAACTTGTTTTTTTTTTTAAGAAAGAAATTATTTTTACCCCCTTTGCATTTCTGTTTACGTTGTATCTTTATTGTACAAAGCGCTTTATAAATAAAGCTGACTTTCTGACATGGCTTCAATCTATCTATCTATCTATCTATCTATCTATCTATACTGAACATGCATGCAAGCCAAGTCTGAAAGTCAACTTCATTTCTAAAGTGCTTTATACAATATAGATTGTTTTACAGCAGCTTCACAATAGTATCAAATTTACTGTAAAAAATAAGTGTCATTTTAACTGTAAAATTTGGTAAAAACACTACTGAAAAAATCTGTTAATAGGTTAATAGTAAGTTCCCGTACTATATACAGGGAAAAACTGTAAAAGATCTAACCAGACATTTCATTTAATTTTACAGTAAAATGCTGTTAATTGTACAGTTTTTAGAAGTAAAAAATAACAAATCAATGTATAATTTACAGTCAAAAACTGTAAACTGATATTCCCAGAATTCCCTGCGTGACACTCCACATTTGAAAGTATTGTGTTTAAATAATCATGTTTTTTAATACTTTCTGTTATCAGTTATGTACATTTTGGCTTTATGTTACATCTTCTGTTGTTTAATGAAAGTTTATTGCATTACTTAATTATCATGTGTGTTACCATGATGGTGTTTAGTGTTTGTGTGAATGACTCTGTGCACCTTCTGTATATTAGTATATAAAAAAAAATTATGGTAAAAAAACGGCAGCTGTTGTTGCCAGAATTTTACCGTAAAAAATATGGTAGCAACATTTTAGGTTTTACCGTTTTAACTTACATTTACAGTTAAATACCATAATTTCATAAAATGATATAATGTTAATATACCAACCTACTAAAGTACTGAAATCTGTTTTGTATCTTTGTAATACACTGATAACCACCAAAACCATGTGGTGATGAGAAAATCACATGATGAACCAAAGCCAATCACAAGCAGCTTTTAAATATTAACATATATAGACGATGCACAGTGTCATTCACACAAGCACTTAACACCATCATGGTAACACACATGCAACTGAAATAATGCAATAAACATTAATTTAACAAGATTAGGAGTAACATAAAACCCTTACAACCCCAACTTATATGCACTTTTTCAATTCCAAAAACGGTATACTACCGTAAAATGTAATGTAATGTACAATGTATTGTCTAATACGGTTTTTACCGTATCCACCTTTTTCTTGCCGTAAAAATTTACATTTTTGGCCATTTGTAAATTCTATGGGTCTAGCTTCCGTTCGCGTCCAGCTATTTTTGCTGCTTGATATTGAAAATTGGTGTGTCTTACTATATTATTTTAATGTATAATCTTAATTATGAACACACTGATTTTGCAGTGCAAACAGTGTTACCGTTTACTGCACGTTATTATTGTTCTCGTTATTTCCTGATAGCAGCTAATGAACCGGATGTCTTGCACATAGACTTACTTCCACGTTGAAGAAAAAAAGTGGATATAGTAGGGGAACTTACCTTTAACCAGGTTTTTACTGTAGCATTTTTACAGTCTTTTACCATTAAATTCACGGTCATTTTTTACAGTGTACTTCTGCTTGTGGCAAAGCTACTTGTGATGAGCTTTGATTCTTCTCTGCATTATTATGATGGTTGTCAGTATGTTAAAGGTGCTAAACAGATTTTAATAGCAGTGTGTGTTGTGGAACTTACTGGTTTACATTCAAATTTCCTTGTTTGTAAATTACAGTTTTATATGGCAACCATAGCTGCTAAAATTATTTTGTAAAAACTACAGTTCAAATTCTGCTGTTAAGCAGCTCCAACAAGTCAATAGTGTCATTCTACAGCTCAGTTCAGTTCAGTATTGATTCAATTCAGTTGCACAACTGTGTAAAATTCATACAGTCATACATACTGTATGTACAGTGTATATGTGCATGTACAGTATGTGCGAGTGCTGTGACAAACTCCCGTGCTTCACTGCACTCTGAACAAGCAAAAGACACACAAGAGTAGTGTTTTACATTTTTCACATCTGTGTGTAGTTTGGCGTATATGTGGATAATTATTTTATGTTTGTGTAGAGTTATTATGACAAAATACAATTTTTAGAAGACTTAAAACAGTTTTCAAAGAAGTGTTTGCTTTTGAAAGATGTGTGTGACGTTTTGTATGTTGTGTGTGTGTTTTGTGGTTTTGTGTGTAGCGTTTTGAGAAAAACTGTAACATGCAATTACAGTTTTTTACAATCATTTTTGCACTAATAACAGAACCTTCACGTCATTTTTCAAAACTCTAGACACATAATTCACAACATCAAAATGCACATTTTTCAAAACATTTAACACTTTTTCCAAATTCTTGGATACAATACACATGAGCCAAAGATCTTTTGTTCATTGAACTAAAATCACTGGTTCAAAATGACACAACTTAACATCAAAGTATTAATATTTCAAAATGCAACTCACTCATTACATCTGAACTGAGTGTTTATTCATTTCATTACAATGATCTAACAATCAATTGATACAACTGCTCAAAATGCTACGTAACTGTTGCATTACTCTTAATGCACAGTTTTTATGGAAAATTATGAACAATATTACATTTTTAGATTATGAAAGCAACTGAGGACTGAGTATGTTCAGTTTCAAGATGCCTGTTGTTGGGAGAAAAAATCCCCTAAAATTCTATATCATTGTTATTACAGTTTTTTACAATAATTTTTGCACTAATAACAGAACCTTCATGTCATTTTTCAAAACTCTAGACACAAAACTCAAAACAGTCATTATTTGTAACAAAGCCTATCCAATGGTCAAAACTTTGCATATTGCGTTCATATCTTTAAAGAAGCCTTGCATTTGCAGAAGCATTGGTTCAAAATACTAATTCATTATGAAATATCATAGGAACATTACTTTAGATCCCCCCCACACAAGATACTCACAGTTTCACTGTGTAGCTGTTAGTACAATTATTAAATATAGTTGTTCAAAACACATGATGCAGCTTTCATTATGGTTCTACACATTCATACATCATTGTAATAGACGAGAGAGAAAAGTACAGACACTGGAATCATTAAACAAAAGTTGAAAATGATCGATGAAATAATCAACACAACAGGTTTTTTTAAAAAACTTTAAATAAGAAAAAATTGAATAAGAAAAGACAAGATAAAACTACAGTAGGCCTACAGTAAAATGTCAGCTGGAGTGTTCCTCACTCCTCTTCTATGTTTTTATCAACCCTGTCTTGTGTGTTTGGCCACAGGTTCTCATCCACATCATAACGGATGTTTTCATTAGTTAAACATCTTGGAAAAAAATATTCTGGTATGGTGAATACAGGCCTGACATTGGTCATGGCACACATCATCTATGGCCTGGAGAAGAGTGATTGTTTGTGAGGAGCCTATTGTGAACCTTCCTCCTCCATGTGGAGAAAAACTCCTCAGTCAGGTCACAGTAAGGAAAGAGGAGTATGGGGTAAATACAAGGTGATAAACTGTGGATGAGCCTGAAACCATGATTGCTCTCAGTGCTGTTGTTAGGAATTCTTGGCCTATTGTACTAATTTTGTTATGGGGTCTCCTCAAAATGACATTCAGTGGGGGGGTGGGGGTTGTTAGGCCCCACAGAGAACATGGTTATGGGCCCCTCTCACCCGCTGGGCTCTCAACCTCTCCTCCATGTCATGGCCAGGGTAAAGCCAGCCTCATCCAAAAATATGAATGGTTTTCATCAGCTTCCAGCTCTATCACCCTCTAAAACACATTTACTGAAGGAAAAACACATACTGATAACAATGATATAGACTTTTGGGGATTTTTTTTCTCTCCCAACAACAGACATCTTGAAACTGATCACACCTGAACACACTCAGTCCTCAGTTGCTTTCATAATCTAAACATTTAATATTGTTCATCATTTTCCATAAAAACTATGCTTCAAGAGTTATGCAACAGTTACGTAGCACTTTGAGCAGTTGTATCAACTGATAGTTAGATCATTGTAATGAAATGAATAAACACTCAGTTCAGATGTAATGTGTGAGTTGCATTTTGAAATATTAATATTTTGATGTTAAGTTGTGTCATTATGAACCAGTGATTTTAGTTCAATGAACAAAAGATCTTTGGTTTGATGATGTGGATGAGAACCTGTGGCCAAACCCACAAGAAAAGGTTAATAAAAACACAGAAGAGCAGAGAGGAACTGTGACTCTTATTTAAAGTTTTTTTAAAAAACCTGTTGCGAGTTAATTATTTCATCAATAATTTTCAACTTTTGTTTAATGATTCCAGTGTCTGTACTTTTCTCTCTCGTCTATTACAATGATGTATGAATGTGTAGAACCATAATGAAAGCTGCATCATGTGTTTTGAACAACTATATTTAATAATTGTACTAACAGCTACACAGTGAAACTGTGAGTATCTTGTGTGTGGGGGATCTAAAGTAATGTTCCTATGATATTTCATAATGAATTAGTATTTTGAACCAATGCTTCTGCAAATGCAAGGCTTCTTTAAAGATATGAACGCAATATGCAAAGTTTTGAACATTGGATAGGCTTTGTTACAAATAATGACTGTTTTGAGTTATGTGTCTAGAGTTTTGAAAAATGACATGAAGGTTCTGTTATTAGTGCAAAAATGATTGTGTCTGAAAACATTAGCTTCAGTTCACACTTACTTATATTGCTTTTTAAGTATATTATTTCTATAAGAAGCACTTGTTTTCACAAGAGCTTTCAGATTCAATAACAGATCTAACTGTATATAACTGTGTGTGTGTGTGTGTGAGAGAGTGTGTGTGTGTGTGTGAGAGAGTGTGTGTGTGTGTGTGAGAGAGTGTGTGTGTGTGTGTGTGTGTGTGTGTGTGAGTGTGAGTGTGTGTGTGTGTGTGTGTGTGTGTGTGTGTGTGTGTGTGTGTGTGTGTGAGAGAGTGTGTGTGTGTGTGAGAGAGTGTGTGTGTGTGTGTGAGAGAGTGTGTGTGTGTGTGTGAGAGAGTGTGTGTGTGTGTGTGAGAGAGTGTGTGTGTGTGTGTGAGAGAGTGTGTGTGTGTGTGTGTGTGAGTGTGAGTGTGAGTGTGTGTGTGTGTGTGTGTGTGTGTGTGTGTGTGTGTGTGTGTGTGCATGTGTGTGTGTGTGTGAGACTGATGCGGCATGTGTCCAGGGGGAATCTACACACACCGGTGTGTTGTAATGATTGTGCCGATGAATGATGATTGCACAGGTCAGTGTAGGTGGGGTCATTTCTCTGGCCTGTGACCCTCTCTGACTCAGCCGTAACCTTACAGTAATACCCGCTGCAATGTCTGCTGGGAAGCCAAGCCTTGCAAACAACATCCCCAATTTAGGGGCATTCTGGATGGGGCTGTTTGTGTGACCTCTGTTAGATGAAACATCACCCATGAGTGTGTGTGTGTGTGTGTGTGTGTGTGTGTGTGGTGTGTGTGTGAGTGAGTGTGTGTGTGTGTGTGTGTGTGTACCATGGGAGACAGCGGTGTGTCCAGGCTGGTCTCTGTTTTGCTGTCGTCTGCATCGCTGTCTTTGTCGCTGCCGCTGTCATTGACGAAGCAGATCTGCAGGTTCATTCCGCTCTGAAGCCTGTGAGGATATGTTAAACATTTCAGCCCCAAAACTCAGTCAGTTTAATCATCACTAATGTAGAACGATGATATGTCTGTATTTGAACTCGCTCTGGGAATGTCTGTTTTATGTTTATGCTCTTGTGTACAGTACTTCGGTTGATTTTCATGGTTTTGGAGGTGCTGTATAAATAAAACGGCGTTGATTTGAGAAAAGCACACGGTGAGAGCACTGGAATACCCGCGGTGACATCAGCAGCAATATCAGCAGAAGTCACACGAAGCAGTGAAACGCTCAGGAATAGAAACCGCTGAGGCATCAGAAAACTGTCTGAACGTTACTACAGCGCTTCACTTCAGCTCGGTGTGGTTTACAACTGTTTGCAATTTAGGACATTAAAATGGGATTTTTGTCATTGTGTTTTAGCAATAAAATGACATGAAGAACAACATAAAAATTTAGTGATTAAAAAATGTCTGATTGCAGATTTAGTCGAAATGGCTTAAATTAAAAACGTGTTTTTTTTCTACAAAGAATTAAATACAATTGCACATAAAGTCATAAAGTTAGATTACAGTACATCTATCATATGGAAATCACTCTCTCCTTAAAGCACAGAAACATTTAACTTACTAACTAACAGTAAACATCTAAACAGATATCACCATAATTCACCAGTTTATTCATCAATATTTAACTGAGAGCAATGTTTTGAATGAAGTGTTGTTTTAATATGCATCATGGATGAATTCAGGTCAAATTCTCATTTGATTCTGCTGACATATTAAAGGTTTTTACAGAGGGGATTTTGCATTTCTCTTTTTATCACTCCATAAATCACAAACAACAACAACAACAACAAAACATTGATTTAAAATGATGTATAAATCAATGTGAATGATATATGTGACCATGGAGCACAAAACCAGTCATAAGGGTCAATTTTTGGAAATTGAGATTTATGCATCATCTGAAAGCTGAATAAATAATATTTCCATTGATGTATGGTTTGTTATGATTGGACAATATTTGGTAAAATTTAAACTGGAATCTGAGGGTGCAAAAAAATCTAAATATTGAGAAAATCATCTTTAAAGTTGTTCAAATGAAGTTCTTAGCAATGCATATTACTAATCAAAAATTAAGTTTTGATATATTTACGGTAGGAAATTTACAAAATATCTTCATGTAACATGATCTTAATATCCTAATGATTTTTGGCATAAAAGAAAAATGTATAATTTTGACCCATACAATGTATTGTTGTCTATTGCTACAAATATACCTGTGTTACTTAATGACTGCTTTTGTGCTCCAGGGACACATGAACAAACCCCTCCATAAAACCCTTCAGAATATAGATAGAAATAAAACTTGCTTTATGTAAGTGCTGCTGAAGTGGAGAAAAACTCATTTTGAAAAAAACAATATGTACAATAAGTGACCTCTACAGATAAAGTGCAATAATAAAATAAGTTAAGTGATAAATCAACAATCTCCACAGTAAAAGCCTTTCAAATATACAGTAAATAGGAATAAAACAGTAAAGTTTGGTGTGTGTAAGTGCTGCTAAACAAAGTCATCTTGTGAAAACAGCCTTTGAAGATATGTATTATGATTAAAGTCAGGTGCAGATAGAGAAATATGGATGCTGAAGATATTAAAAGATGACAAGTTATGGACAAAATCTCCAAAGTGACCAGTGCATGACAAACAATTTAGCCTGTAGTGTCCCGTCTTAAAGATCATGGGATTTTCTTCTGGCTCCAGCAGAAGTAAGGATCGAGAGCAGAACGCTGTGTGTCACAGTGTTAGTGTTTTACTGTAATGACAGAAGCATTACGTCAGAGAAATGACAAGAAGTGCTCGTCACGCTCATGTGAAACAGAAAGTGAGCAGCAGGGATTCAGGTCAAAGTGTGTGTGTGTGTGTGTGTGTGTGTGTGTGTGTGTGTGAGAGAGAGTGTGTGTGTGTGTGTGTGTGAGTGAGTGAGTGAGTGAGTGAGTGAGTGAGTGAGTGAGTGAGTGAGTGAGTGTGTGTGTGTGTGTGTGTGTGAGTGAGTGTGTGTGTGTGTGTGTGTGTGTGTGTGTGTGTGTGTGTGTGTGTGTGTGTGTGTGTGTGTGTGTGTGAGTGTGTGTGATGTGGAGCTGCAGGGGAAGCCCTTCATGTTCATAGAGAGAGTGTTCACCACACAAACACAGAAACGTGACTGTTTCACTCTCTGAGCCGCAGCTCTGCTCTCGTACTGTGGTCAGGGAAAGTTGAAGAAAAGGCCCGTGTCCGCACGCTCCCTGTGATCCGTCTGTGTGTATATATACTGTACACTGCATAAACAAAAGTATTGGGACACCCCCTTCTTTAGAACATAAAAAGTCACTTCCAAATCTGTGGCAACAACGATGGGAACATAATTCATGTATTTAAAAATTGTATTTCATCTCTGTTCAACAGTTTTGTAAGTGTCTAAAATGACTGAACCCATATGTACAAGTCATTGGTGTTTGGTGATGAGTTTTTGTCTCAAGGTCTGCATTTACAGTCACACCAGAGGTGTTAAACTGGGATTAGGACTTGGTTTTATGCAGACCAGTCAAGTTCTTCCACACTGACTCAATCAATCATTTTCTTTTTGAACCTTGTCTTATACACAGAGACATTGTCATGTTAGAATAGAAAAGAGTCCAAACTGTTGCTATAATATTAGAAGCACACAATTTCCTAGAATATCATTATATGCTTTAACATTAAGATTTGTACTCATAGAAATTACTAAAGTAGTCAAACCTGTTCATTAGAAGGGGTGCCAATACTTTTGGCAATATAGTATTGTGTACACACACACACTGAAGGCTTTTACTGAGGTTTGTTCATATATTATTCACACTGATTTATGCAACATAATAAAGTTTTTCTTTTCTTTTTTTCTCTCTTGACAGTATTTTGTGAGAAATTCAAAGTTCCCTCGGTAAAAACCTTTAACTCCAATATGTCACCAAAATCACATAATAATTTTTAACCCTTGTTTTATCCATTAAGCATATTTAAACACTTCAGAACAATTATTTTACTCAACTGTGATTACAATAATAAAATGGGGAAGTATGGTGATATCTATTAGTTAAAATGTTTACCATATTATATTTAGTCTTAACGTCAGTTAGTATTTTTTTAAATTAAATTAATATTTAATAATAATAGTTTTATTGAACAACTGATCAAAAGTGCTTTTTTCTTTCAGATAAATGCTGTTCTTTTGAACTTTCTATTAATCTGAGAATCCTGAAAAATACAATGTATCACGGTTTCCACAAAAAATATTGTGCAGCACAACTGTTTTCCACATTGATAATAATCAGAAATGTTTCTTGAGCAGCAAATCAGCATATTATTATGATTTCTGAAGATCATGTGACACTGAAGACTGCAGTAATGATGCTGAAAATACAGCTTTGATCACAGAAATAAATTACAGTTTAACACATATTCACATAGAAAACATTTATAGTAAATTGTAATAATATTTCACTGTTTTAAACAGTATTTTTGATTCCATAAATGCAGCCTTGGTGAGCAGAAGAGACTTCATTCATAATCATTAATAATCTGAATGAGCTGAAATGTGTGAAGTCTAGAGTATATACACATATGAAGAGCATAATCTGATTTCTCTGGTCAGGACAGTAGGTTCGAGGGCTGTGACTGACCGTGAGGACAGGCTGGGTTTGCCGCTCTTGCTGCAGCTGCTGTAGATTCCCGGTCCATCGTCAAAGAAACTGCCCTGAGCCAGCTTCTGCCGGATGCACTCCCGCTCATTCTTCTGGGCCTGAGACAGAAACACAAGAAGATGAGCTGAAGACGTGCACAGAGAGAGCAGCAGGTGGCAGCAGTGAGACGAGAAGAGCAGGAACATCACATACACACACGCACACGCACACGCACGCACACACACGCACACGCACGCACACACACACACACGCACTCACACGCACACACACACACGCACTCACGCACAGGCATGCGGACGCACACACACACACACACACACACACACTCACACACACTCACACACACACACACACAAACACACACACACACACACACACACACGGACACACACGGACACACACACAAACACATAAACACACACACACACACACACACACACACGGACACACACACTCGCACACACACGCACACGCACGCACACACACACACACGCACTCACACGCACACACACACACGCACTCACGCACACGCACACGCATGCGGACGCACACACACACACACACACACTCACACACACTCACACACACACACACACACACACAAACACACACACACACACACACACACGGACACACACGGACACACACACAAACACATAAACACACACACACACACACACACACACACACACACACACGGACACACACACACTCGCACACACACGCACACACACGCACACACACACACGTTGTGTTTCCATTTTTGTGGGGACATCCCATAGGCGTAATGGTTTTTATACTGTACAAACTGTATTTTCTATCATCCTTCACCTAAACCTACCCCTCACAGGAAACTTTCTGCATTTTTACTTTCTCTATATTTTACTTTCTTTATAAGCGTTTTGAAATAAGGGCACACTGAGAATGTCCTCATAAATCACCTTCTCCTTGTAATACCTGTCATATCCATGTCATTATACAAATTTGTGTCCTCATATGTCACAAACACTCTCACACACACACACACACACACACACACACACACACACACAGACACAGACACACACAGACACACACACACACACACACACACACACACACACACACACACACACACACACACACACAACACAGAGACAGACACACAGAGACACAAACACTCTCTCACACACACACACACACACACACACACACACACACACACACACACAGACACAGACACACACAGACACACACACACACACACACACAGACACACAGAGGACACACACACACGAGAATCAAAGCTTCATGTGTTTGTCTCTCATTGTTTTGTTTGCTGGATCAGAACACAGGAAGTGAGCATCATTCACTGCTGAGCACAGAGGATTATGGGTGATTTAAACTGACTTACTGGTCTATATCGTTCACATCCGCCTACCTGAACCCTGACGGATGATATAAACCACACACACACACACACACACACACACACACACTCATCATAGAGTCTGACTTCATCCTCTATGAGTCACAGCAGCACAGAGAGCCGCTGAAGAGCCAGAGCTTCATCAGAGTCTGTGTGTGAGGACAATATCTGCCAAATATACCAACACAAGCACATTCTGATACATTACACACAGTCTAACATCTCTGAGCGGTGAAACCAGACACACTTACATCAGATCAAACCCTGCAGCATGTCATTATGCCATTTTTTGTCTAGAATGTCTAGAAAGATGGAAATGTTCTGGAAAGCTCTGCAGTTTCTTTATACAGTCAACTATAAAGTAGAGTTTTGTAGACCTCAGCTGTTATTGTGAATATGCAGACATAAGTATTGACAATGGGAGTGTGTCATATGTATTATCATAACTGTTGTTTTTATGATGTGTGATGTGACGTTATTGAGTATGTCACTCGCTTTGCAAAAACATAGTCCAGCGGACTATGAAGCTTCATACTTCAGCAAACCACGGTCAGAGCCATTATCCACAAATGAAGAAAACTTGGAACAGTGGTGAACCTTCCCAGGAGTGGCCGGCGTGCCAAAATTACTCCAAGAGCGCAGCGACGACTCATCCAAGAGGTCATAAAAGAACCCAGAACAACATCTAAAGAACTGCAGGCCTCACCTGCCTCAATTAAGGTCAGTGTTCATGATTCAACAATAAGAAAGAGTCTGGGCAAAAACAGCATCCATGGGAGAGATCCAAGGCAAAAGTCATCGCTGACCAAAAACAACACAAAGGCTCGTCTCACATTTGCCAAAAAATATCTTAGTTATCCCCAAGACTTTTGGGCAAATATTCTGTGGACTGATGAGACAAAAGTTGAACTTTTTGGAAGGTGTGTCCCGTTACATCTGGCGTAAAACCAACACAGCATTTCATAAAAAGAACATCATACCAACAGTCAAACATGTTTGTGGTAGTGTAATGGTCTGGGGCTGCTTTACAGCTTCAGGACCTGGATGAATTGCCATAATTGATGAAACCATGAATTCTGAACTCTATCAGAAAATCCTGAAGGAGAAAGTCCAGCCATCAGTTTGTGACCTCAAGCTCAAGCGCACTTGGGTTATGCAGCAGGACAATGATCCCAAACACACCAGCAAGTCCACCTCTGAATGGCTCAAGAAAAACTAAATTAAGGTTTTGGAGCGGCCAAGTCAAAGTCTGGACTTGATTGAGATGCTGTGGCATGACCTTAAACAGTCCTTTCATGCTCGAAAACCCTCCAGTGTGGCTGAATTAAAACAATTCTGCAAAGAAGAATGGGCTATAATTCCTCCACAGCGATGTGAAAGACTCATTGCAGTTATCACAAACGCTTGATTGCAGTTGTTGCTGCACAACCAGTTATTAGATTTAGGGGGCAATTACTTTTTCACGTAGGGCCAGGCAGGTTTGGACAGCTTTTTTCCCTTAATAAATGAAATCATTATTTCAAAACTGCATTTTGTATTTACTCAGGTTATCTTTGTGTAATATTAAAATTAGTTTGATGATCTGAATCATTCAAGTGTGACAAATATGCAAAAAATGAAAAGAAAAACAGTATATACACCACTGTATATATATATATATATATACAGTATATATATTTAGCAATAACACATGAGCAAGAGTGCTGAGTATCGGGACCACTACGAATGTGATATTGTGAGTTACATTTTAAGCACAATATTGTCTGTTTTTGCTAAATTTTGCAAATGAAACACACAGCAGCGTTTAGTTCATGAATGAATCTGTGTTTCTGAATGAATCAGTTGAATGAATGATTCAATGATTCACTCATTAAGACAGCGACTTACTGCCACCCACTGGAGAATTTAGTTTCTTATTATCATTTAATTTTTTTAAATAATTTCATATCAAATATTCATTAATATCAGCATTATTTATGCAACTATAATTGCAGTGTAAATGCATTCATGGCATGTCTGAGCTGCATTAAACAGTCTGTGGAAATTCATGTAAAAGCCACTTTAGATGTAACTTCAATGTCTGCAGTGAAAAGATGGATTTTAATTTAATTTGTTTCGAACAGCCCAATAGTGTCTTATTATTCTAACTGATTAAATGTATTGGACATAAATGGTGCATACATTTAATTGGAAAACTGCTCTTATAAAGGTAAATTAGAA
>CM041814.1:34051412-34053912 GCA_023376895.1 Aspiorhynchus laticeps | reverse complement strand
GTTTAATGCATTAACGTAATTAATTAGTTATGAAAAAAATAATGCGATTGAAATATTTTAACGAAGTTAACGCACTGGCCCCGCCCCCAGACCTGTCTGTTGACAAATATGATGCAGTGCAACAACTCCATAAATGCAGTTATGCCCTAAAATTCAAGATATTGGTGCATAAAATGCCCCTTTATGAGTTTTTTTGTCTCATATTTAACTTATAGGCCTATAATACAATAAGAGATATCACACAAGCAGCGAGAGCAATATCACACGAGTGCTGATTTTGTCCCGAATATCACGAGTTTAAGTTAAATGTTATTTGATACAACAGTTCAGTAAATAAGAATGTGATAATGTGTTATATTTTAAACAAAATATTATGTTTTTGCTCAATTTTGCAGAAAACATATTACCTTTAAAGTCATAGCAGAATTGAGCGTCTTCGAGCAACACAGCGGTGTTTAGTTTCTGAATGAATCCACGTTTTGAACGAATCGTATGAATCAATGATTCAGAGAACCATTCATAAAGTGAGCCGTTTACTGAATCGGCCGTTTGAACGAATCGTATGAATCAATGATTCAGAGGACCATTCATAAAGTGAGCCGTTTACTGAATCGGCCGTTTGAACGAATTTACTGAATCGGCCGTTTGAACGAATCGTATGAATCAATGATTCAGAGGACCATTCATAAAGTGAGCCGTTTACTGAATCGGCCGTTTGAACGAATCGTATGAATCAATGATTCAGAGGACCATTCATAAAGTGAGCCGTTTACCGAATCGGCCGTTTGAACGAATCGTATGAATCAATGATTCAGAGGACCATTCATAAAGTGAGCCGTTTACCGAATCGGCCGTTTGAACGAATCGTATGAATCTGATTCAGAGGACCATTCATAAAGTGAGCCGTTTACCGAATCGGCCGTTTGAACGAAACGTATGAATCAATGATTCAGAGGACCATTCATAAAGTGAGCCGTTTACTGAATCGGCCGTTTGAACGAATCGTATGAATCTGATTCAGAGGACCATCCATAAAGTGAGCCGTTTACCGAATCGGCCGTTTGAACGAATCGTCTGAATCAATGATTCAGAGGACCATTCATAAACTGAGCCGTTTACTGAATCGGCCGTTTGAACGAATCGTATGAATCAATGATTCAGAGGACCATTCATAAAGTGAGCCGTTTACCGAATCGGCCGTTTGAACGAATCGTATGAATCAATGATTCAGAGGACCATTCTTAAAGTGAGCCGTTTAGTCAATCAGCCGTTTGAACGAATCGTATGAATCAATGATTCAGAGGACAATTCATAAAGTGAGCCGTTTAGTCAATCAGCCGTTTGAACGAATCGTATGAATCAATGATTCAGAGGACCATTCATAAAGTGAGCCGTTTACCGAATCGGCCGTTTGAACGAATCGAATGAATCAATGATTCAGAGGACCATTCATAAAGTGAGCCGTTTACCAAATCAGCCGTTTGAACGAATCGTATGAATCAATGATTCAGAGGACCATTCATAAAGTGAGCCGTTTACCGAATCGGCCGTTTGAACGAATCGAATGAAGACATTTACCGCCACCTGCTGGCAGATTTAATTTCTTATTTAGAGTATAATTTCATAAAAAAAATATAATAATAAACATTAAAGGGATAGGCTTAGTTCACCAAAAAATTAAAATTCTGTCATCATTTACTCATATCGTTTCAAACACTTCTTCTGTGGAACATAAACGAAGGTATTTTGAAGACTGTTGGTAACAAAGCTGTTTTGTTAATGACTTTCATTGTATGAACAAGAAATACTGAGTTGTTTCTCAAATTATTATTTTTTATGTTCCATAGTTTATGTTAGGACGTTATAGCTTAAATGTCTATGTGTAATATATTTTATGTTGAATCAAATAAAATGTTTCTTTCTAAAGCTACACTTTGTAATGTCTACTTGATACTTTCTCAAACTTTCTTTAAAAAAAATATTTTGTGGATATTTTCACAGTCAAATTTATTTTGTGATTAATTAGATGAATAAATCGACACCATGTAATTACTTAGATTAAAAAATGTAATCGACTGACAGCCCTAATGTATTATATATATATGTGTGTGTGTGTGTGTGTGTATATTAATATAAATGACATATATTTGTATATTGTTTAGTGTTTAAAATCCTCCTGGAAGGACTTCATAAATCGGGTCCTGAAGCAGGACTGTCAGTCCTCTGTTGTGTGTGTCATGTGTTCCCGCCTCTTGTGTCCATATTTGGTTTGTTTCCTGTCCTTGTTTAGTGTCATTATTAGTTAATTCTTGTCCAGCTGTGTTTGTCTCGTTAGCTATGATTGTCCCTGTGTATTTATAGTCCTGTCTGTTCAGTTTGATTTCGTCTGGTCTACTCGTTACTCCCCGGTGTTCCTGTCTGTGTCTGCCTTGCCTTGCCTTGCCTTGCCTTGCCTTGCCTTGCCTTGCCTTGCCCTGTCCTGCCCTGCCCTGCCCTGCCC
>CM041814.1:34001412-34043912 GCA_023376895.1 Aspiorhynchus laticeps | reverse complement strand
TCTTTTGTGTTCGACAGAAGAAAAAACCCGAACAGATTTGGAACGACGAGACTATCTCTGTTTAATACGTACTGTACTGAAGTATTTGTTCTGAAATGATTTTAATAAGAGGAACAGTGACTGTAGTAAAGTAGCTCAATTAGTCTAATTCATGGTTACAAAGCAGACATTCTGTACAATCGAAAGAATAACATGCTTTCACAGTTTTTCACAAATTGATGTAAGAAAGCCTGATATTGAATGCTGTAAAGTTGCTGTATCATAACTGATCTGTGAATGTCTAAGACTCTACATTATCAACATGATCAGTCTTTGCTGTTAAACCTGTTTCTCACACAATCTCCTCATGTCTTCTGTCTCTGATAGTTTAGAGTGTTTTATCCAGTTAAAGCTCTTTTAGTGTAATTGTACTTCAGCTGCTGCGTCTCGTGTCAAATCTTGACTGATTTTGATCAAGTAAAGGTCAGAATAACTGCAGTCATATCTCCAGATGAACACTCACTGGACTGAAGCAGCTCAGCTTTACTTGATTCTCCATCAATCATGTTTTAGTCTCAAATCTGATCATCAGGATCTTTTGAGGAGCGTTTGTTTCCAGAAGCTTTACTTTCACTGTTCCTCAGCGGAGGAATGATCTTCATCTCACATCTTCTGAGGAGACTTTATTTCTTCATCTCTCAATCAGCATTGCATTATATGTGTCCCGGTGCACACAGCAGGGAGGAACAAGGACACGCAGACGAGGACATAAACTCAAATAATAGTCTTTAATCAGGACAAGGCAGGACTCAGAGACAGGATACACCGGTGAGTAACGAGTAGACCAGACGAAATCAAACTCAAAAGACAGGACTAATATACACAGGGTAATTAACACATAACGAGACAAACACAGCTAGAACTTACTTAACTCATAATGACATGAAACAAGGACAGGAAACAAACCATATATGGACACAAGAGGCGGGAACACATGACACACACGACAGAACCCTGACAATATGTTTGGATCATTTCAATCTAAGACATATTATTAGAGTGAGCAGAGTGATATCTATATGCTTTTATATCAGTATCTGCTGTACTGTAATTGATTTACATTGCAAGCGTCAGAATGTGTTCTCACATGTATTATATTGATCACCTACTGTAAGACTTAGTTCACACTGCAGGCTGAAGTGGCCCAAATCTGATTTTTTTGCTCAAATGTGACCCATATCTGATTTTCTTATGACAGTCTGAACAGCACAAATCAGGCCCAGGCCACTTTCATATGTGGTCCTAAATCAGATACATATCTGATGTTTTGCAATGCGACTTCAGTCTGAACGAACATGTCGCATGCGATTTTTACGTCATTGAAATGCGACAGACGTCACAATTCTGTGCTGGAGGAGGCGGGAAGATAAAATCACAATGGCAGACAATATATAGACAATACTATCACTTCATTAGTTAGGCTCCGATACGCTAACACGAGCAGCATTTATTTATATTTCCGTCTGACGTCACGTCTTCTTCTGCGCATGCGGGTCAGGGACGGATACGCTTCACACATGAGACTGATGGCAGTCGCTTTTAAATCACAATGTGAACAACAGCACAAACAAATCCGATCTGAGCATTAAGACCTGCAGTGTGAACTAAGTCTAAGTAGCAGGTTTAATGAGCTTCTGTAAGTGTTCTAGAGCTCATGTTGGTCTAGAGCAGTCTGGATGATCTGCTGTGTTTATTTAGATACGCTTCAGGAACAAGATCAAAATCTCCCTCTGGGCAGCTCCAGAGATGTCATCAACTGGGAAACAATCATAAATGAAGTCAGGCTTTAGGTTAGACTAGTGGTCAAGCATGAGACTGGGTTTCTCCAAACATCTATAAACCCCAAAACATTATCTAGGGACGTATGAGTTCCACGATGTGGAAAAATATATGAATCACAGAATCCAGCCATTCAGATGGTATTTACAGTATAAGGCAGAGGAATACATAAAAAGTCGTGTTGTTGAGTTCATCAAACTAGTGTATGTGAACATTAAAGCACAAAAACTGCTATTAAATATAAAGTCTGCATATTCTGTGTGAAAGAATGGTGCAGATCTGTGATACACACACTCACATAATAATAATAATAATAATAATACAATTATTACTATTTTTTTAAGGAGCATCACAATTTATCCTCCATGTTTTAATTTAAACAGCAAACCTCTGTTATAAAAGGAATTGGTACAATTTCATTAGATTTCATGTTCAAAGTTTAATTAAACTGTACATGTTTTATGCCTTTATTTGATTATCACCATTTTTAAAAATGGTGGTAATTAAATAAAGGCATAAAACATTTAATTAACTTGTTAGAGTTAAGATAATTAATTTTACTTAAAAAACAACAACCCAGAATATCTAAAAAAGGCCCTATTATTGTACAGTATTGTAATGCTAGAAAAAAATTATATTAGTTGTTAAACACATGACATGCTTTCTGATTTATTCAAATGTAATTAAATCATTAAAATAGAATCATGAAACAAGAAGAAAAACATAATCAAGAAAAAAATAAAAAGTACAAAAAGGATTTCAAAGAGCCCTAGGTTTATCCAAAATGATGCATGATATTAGAAAATAGGGCTTATGATTTGCATTAAAGGTTTATAAAGTGATTATTTAATTTTAACAGTAAAATGACTAACCCTAACATAGTTATTTTTCTGTATTTTTGTGTGATTTTGCTGGCCACGTCTGACTGAGCTTCACTCGTGTTCACATGTGTGCGGTGTAATAAATGCAGAAGTGGGGCGTTTGATCATGTGACGCTCTGAGCTCACAACCAAACTCTATCAGGATCTCTGGCTCATGTTCCTGTTTGTGTGTGCTCTGAATCAGTGCTGTTCCTCTTCACACTGAACCACAGCTGATGACTGACCTCACGCTGACCTACTGCAGTCAACCTGGACACTTCAGTCACAGATCCAGAGACAACACAGCAATAAATGAGCAGGACGAGTAGATAAGATGTCATGTTGTGTTGTTACTGGTCTCTGTGCTGTCCAGGAGGAGTGTGAACACAGCAGAGATCAGCAGAAGCTCCTCTCATCAGCAGGAGACGTGATGACAATAACACACGCTCTGAAGAACACTGACATGTGTCTCCTGCTGCATTCCTCACAGACACACACACACACACACACACACCACGCACACACACACACACGCACACACGCACACACGCACACACACACACACACACACGCACACACACACGCACAGGGACACACACACACGCACACACGCACACACACGCACACACACGCACGCACGCACAGACACACATAGACACACACACACACACACACACACACACACACACACACACACACACAGAGACGGCACCCATTCACTGCAGAGCATCCATTGCTGAGACACTGATGCAGAGACACATTTCTACAAACCTGATGAAGACACAAACTCATCCACATCTCAGATGATCTGAGGATGAGCACATTTTCAACAAATTTTCATTTTTTGTTCAAAATATTCCATTAACTGATTTTTATGTTTTTGAATTCTGCAGTAATTCTTCATTGAGTTTTTCAGTCATCACCTGTGCACTGTTCCAGGTTAAAGTTTTTAATTAGGGGCACAATGTAATTTTGGTGTAGCATAGTTCATCACAGCACTATGATAGTGATATTCAGAATTTATGACACATACAGTATTGCATATAATGACACTGAATATTTCAGTGATTTAATGATTGCTGAACTAGAAATGCCTCCAAGTTTTCAGAAATATGATCACTTTATATCACACACATCAACAATATAAAAGCACACATTCATGCTCAGAATGAGCTGAACATCTCTGAACTTCACACAACTTCATTGACACTGGGATATATGCTGGATCCACATGACTGATGATGATCTGTGTGAATGCTGCTGTGTGTGAAACAGCACGCTCAGATCATGAATGCAGCAGCGCCATCTGCTGAGCTCTACACACACACACACACACACACACACACACACACACACACACACACAGAGAGAGACACACACACACACACGCACACACACACACACGCGCACACACACACACACACATGCACACACACACACACACACACACACACACACACACACACGCACACACATTGGGAAGATGTGGATGAACTCACACTCCAGACTGAAGAACACAACACTAATATGCTGTTACTGTATGACATCACGCTTTTACGAGCATTTACAGTGTGTGAGATGCTCTGATAGGAGACACACTGCTTAGTCACCAAGAATCAAACCACATACACACCTCGTATTTATATGAAATCTGCTCAAATGCAGACTGAATTACTAGTAGAAATATGGGTTACACTTTATTTTAAGGTGTCCTTGTTACAGTGTAATTATACCTTTAAGTACTGAGTAATCTTACAGGTTTTTTCAGCTGCTTACACACATTTTTAAAACTTTGCCTCTGTTTTAAAAACTACTGTATACACACAAATACAAGAATTGCACACAAAATGCAAAACGCCTCACATCTCTTGAAAAATGAAGCACTGCATTCAAAATATCAAACACCTTTGCCATAATATTAATTCCTGTTAGATTTGTGTGTGTTACATAGAGAATAGTGTGTTGTGTTTTGCAAAAAGTGTTTTATGAAATTGAAAACTGAGTCAAAGTCTGAGAATTAGTGCATGATTTTGCAGATTTGGTGTGTGTTTCTGCTGTTTGAGAGTCAGCTTTCTTGTGTGACGAGGAAATATTTTGTGTGTAAACTGTAATTAACTACATGTACTTACTCTATGGTTAGGATTAGGGTTTGGCTTAAGGTTACTTGCATGTAATTATGCATAATTAACTGTTATTATAATAGAAAGTACATGTAACGTGTAACAAGGGCACCTTGAAATAAATAATATTTTCTGCCCCAAAACTATCAATGAAGACGCAGAGAAGTGCATCATTTCTGGAGATACCCAAGCAGTAAATATAATGAGTTTTCCTAAAAACAGCCTATCAGACATGACTTACTAGAAGCATCCATAAAATGCCATGCTTCACATCTAAGCAGATTGGATCAGAACACAGCTGATGGATGCTCAACCCCAGCGATCCTGAGCTAAACATGCAGAGAGACTGGAGTGGACTCACGTTGGTGGAGTTGGTCCGGATCAGGCCGTGGTTGTGGTTCTGCTGTTCTCTGAACTGAAGGCCCGCCAAGTGTCTCTCCAGAGCCGCCCAGTCCATGGCTGGAAGCTGGCTGTCGTCCACACATTCTTCCCTGCACGCCTCCCGTCCGAGGCCGGGTTTGCTGGACGTCTTGCTCTCGGCGGGCCGGATGGAGTTGGAGTTCTGCTTCAGCTGCTGGGGTCCGGAGGAGGCTCGGACGCTCTGCTGGTCATCTGTGTACACCCTCTCCCAGTCCAGCAGCGCTCTCCTCTTGTACTGCTGGTAGTCCTCGTCCTCCTCGTAGTCCTCCAGACCAGCCAGCTCCAGACTGGGAGAGGACTTGTACTCGGAGCAGGGCGTCACCTTGTTGGAGTTGGACTCGGAGCTGGAGCGACTGGAGGAATCGCTGCCCAGATCCATGCCATCCTCCCGGTAATCCTGAGACACAGACACAACGCATTAGAGACAGATACTGCAGAAAACATGCCTTTGAGCTGTGCTCAAACTCCTTTACTTACTGATCAATAATGACCAGCCTATAAAAATACAACCACTGGCAAAAATTATGGAATCACCACACTTTTAGATGATGTTCACCCAAATATTTTACTTTAAGAAACATACAACCAAGCCCAGCCCAGATGAGAAAAAGTAATGCAAAAGTAACATAATGCATTACTTTCCATATAAAGTAACCAAGTAATGCAATTCGTTACTTTTTTTAGGGAGTAACTCAATATTGTAATGCAATGCTTTTAAAAGCAACTTTCCCCGACACTGATAATACAGCATAACGAGAGATTCACAAGCTACAACCCCTGGCAAAAATTATGGAATCAACACACTTAGATGATGTTCAGACAATTTTTTTACTTTTTATAACAAATAAACAAATCACGGATATGACACAAACCAATTTTTGTTTAATAACTCAACAATTCTGGTTATGTGAAGCATATCTCAAACAAATGAAATTAAACTCCTTTAATTAATGGAAAATTGTTTTACATATCAAGTAGAGGAAAAAAATATGGAATCATTAAATGTTGAGAAAAAAAAAATGTAATCAGCTTGTAATTTGTATTTCTGAAACAAATACCAGCACATTTCTAAATGGAATAAGTTGGATGTTCTTAGTCAGCTGTTTCTAAAATTAGGTGCAAGTATAAACTAAACGGAAAGGTTATAAAATGAAAACAGATAGAAAACTTAAAGCAATTTGCTTTGAAAATAGAAAATGCACAATGAAACAAATGAAAAACAAATGGGCGGAAACAGGAGTCAACGCTGTAAAAAACGATACACTATATTTACTCTATAAAATTGTGTCAACAGATTACAAAGATTAAATTCAACACATAAAAATTCATTAGAATTAATCAAATGAGATGCTTATAAATTAACCATTCAAAATTAGTAAAATAGCACAAAAAAATTAAGTAAAATTAAAACAAAAATATTGATTTCACTGGCCAAAAAACAAAACAAAAAAAACGAATACTATGCATGACAAGTCAGTAGTTGGCGATCAAGAAACACTGCGCAAAAATGTAATACGCATGTACATGACGTCACCTTTTTTACAAATTCATGTTTTTGTTGATTACATGGAGATTATACAGGCATTGTGTTCAAAAGCTTGTGTTTTCAGGCCCCCAAAATGGAGTTATTGAATACACCTGATGTTAACAAACAGAATCACTGAAGGAGAAAATCAAACATTTTAGCTTACCATTATGGTGGTCAGTGTTTGCTTTAGTTGGGCTCTTGACACTTGACTCTTTAACATTAGATTTTGTTTGGCTTTGTTTGGAGTTACACAATAGTTAGACAAGCCAAAAGAAAAGGTGATCGGGTGGTGATGGTCAAATCATCATTTGGTCAAATCATAATTTGACCTGAATCTCTGAACTCATTTAGAGCCTAATCTCTGAATTAGATTTACTTTTATTACAGCAGCCGTGTAATTGTACAGTATAAAACCTGGAATTTCTGATCGATTTCATCAGCTCTGTTCTGCTCCAATCTGCTTAGATGTGAAGTGTGGCATTTTATGGATGCCTGTATAATCTCCATGTAAACAACAAAAACATGAATTTGTGAAAAAGGTGACATCATGTGCATGCATATTATGTTTTTGTGGGTGTTTCTTGATCGCCAACTACTGGCCTGGCATGCATAACATAGTATTCATTAGCATAGTGTTTTTTTTTTTTGTCCATTGAAACCAATATTTTTGTTTAAATCTTACTTGTTTTTTTTGTGCTATTTTACTCATTGTGAATGGATAATTTGTAAGCATATCATTTGATTAATTCTAATTATTTTTTATGTGTTGAATTTAATTAATAATATAGCTTGTAATCTGTTGACAATTTTATTGAGTAAATATAGTGTATCACTTTTTACAGTGAATGCATGTGACAGAATGAATGAAATGAGATTTACATATAGAAAAGCCAAACGAAAACCAGCATTAAACAGAAGAAAACAAGGTGGGCTAAAGAGAAGCAGTCATGGAGTGTGGATGATTGGATGAATGCGATATTCAGTGATGAATCACAAATCTGCATCAGACAAGGAGATGATGCTGGAACTTTTGTCTGGTGCCATTTTAATACTAATACTGACTGAAGAAAACAACCAAATTTCCCAACTCATTTATGACATGGGGTTGTTTATGATATGTCAGGCAAAGGACCAGGGGAAATGGCAATCTTTACCTCAGCAGTCAATGCACAAGTGTACATTGAAATTTTGGACACTTTTCTCATTCCATCAATTGAAAAGAAGTTTGGTGATAATGGTGTAATTTTTCAGGATGATAATGCATCTTGCCACAGAGCAAAGAGTATTAGCTTTTCATCAGGAAAGACATATCAACTCATTGACATGGCCAGCAAACAGTCCAGATCTCAATCCGATTAAAACAATTTAAGGTGGAAATTGAAAAAAACTGGTCCATGGTAAAAGCTGATCTGTCAACTGATATTCAAGAAAGTTGGAACCAGCTTGATGAAGAATATTGTTTTTCATTAGTGAAGTCCGTGCCCTAAAGTATTCAGGCCATCATAAAAGCCAGAGGAGGAGCAAGAACATACTAATTGTGTTTTTTGGTTGATGATTCCATATTTTTTCCCTCAACATTGAATGATTCCATTATTTTTTCCTCTACTTGATATGGAAAACAATTTTCCATTAATTAAAGGAGTTTTATTTCATTTGTTTGAGATTTGCTTCACGTAACCAGAATGTTGAAATATTGAACAAAAATTGGTTTGTGTCATATCTGTGATTTATTTATTTGTTATAAAGTAAAAAAATTGGGTAAACATCATCTAAGTGTGGTGATTCCATAATTTTTGCCAGGGGTTGTAGCTTGTGAATCTCTTGTTATGCTGTATTATCAGCAGTGTCGGGGAAAGTTACTTCTAAAAGGATTGCATTACAATATTGAGTTACTCCCTAAAAAAGTAACTAATTACGTTACTTAGTTACTTTTTATGGAAAGTAATGCGTTAAGTTACTTTTGGGTTACTTTTTCTCATCTGGGCTGGGCTTGATTTTATGTTTTTAATATAAAAAATAATATTTTTGGCAAATGTAAAAGCCCTTTCACACCAAATGTGAAATGAATAAGCCTCAGGCTGAAGGAAATGTCCTTACTCCTGATTTCTCTCAACATGGCAACACAAGAGCTGTCAGTTAATACAAGTAACTGGCGTTGCTTATTTGAAAATGTAACTCAGATATTTCCTTCTAAATTAAAAAGTAATGTGTTACTTCACTAGTTACTTGAAAAAAGTAATCTGATTACGTAACTTGCGTTACTTGAAATGCATTACCCCCAACACTGATTATCAGCAAATCGTCTTAGGTTACGTATGTAACCATGGTTCCCCGAAGGGAACGAGACACTGCATTGAGACGCTAAGGGAACGCCTCCAGCATCACCGCGCTCTGAACACATGTGTAATCTGTCCAAAGGATGGGTGAGACGTCACGGGCGGGTGACGTAATCGGCCAGGAAGCATAAAAGCACGTGCGGTGAAACCGGCGCCAGCTTCAGGAACTTCTTGATCCCCAAGAGGGGAGAGCAGAGGACTCGAGGCTATGGAATAGCATCCTGATCCACCACATAGTATAAGCTGTCTGGCCGGAGGCCTCAGTCTCTGGAGAAAATGTGTAACTAGGGGGTATCTACCCACTGAAGGCCACCAAGAGTGGCGCGGTAGGCCGGTAAAGCCACCATGTAGACCTTTATGGTGGAGTGGGTTAACCCTGCGGAGGAAAGGCCTGCATGAATTCCAGAACTGTACCAATCGGGCAGTTGGCTGGGTCGAGCTGGCGACCTCCGCACCATGAAGTGCTACACTTCAGGGCATACAGTTTCCTCATCCTGAGAGGAGACTCACCTACCATACACACAGCTACCCCAGCGGAGCTCCGCTGTGGAGGAAATGTGTAACTAGGGGCTGTCTACCCACTGACTGGCCACCGAGAGGGGCGCAGTAGGCCCTCAGAATCAGAATCAGAATCAGAATCAGAATGAGCTTTATTGGCCAGGTATGCTTACACATACGAGGAATTATGTGTTATAGTGACAAAGCTCCACAGTGCAACAGAATCACAGCAACGGGACACAGACAACAAAAGAACAATATACAAATATACAAATAGGCAATGTGCAAAATAGCAAAAACACTATGCAATACAGACAATCATGTGTGTACAGGTCTGACATGTGCAAATTTGAAAAAAAAGATAAAAAATATTATATATGTACAGTGTCCTCCACTAATATTGGCACCCTTGATAAATATGACCAAAGGCGGCTGTGAAAATAAATCTGCATTGTTTATCCTTTTTATCTTTCATTCAAAAAATTCACAAAATTCCAACCTATCATTGAAGTAAAACAATTGAAAGTGGGGAGAAAATCTCATTGTGAAATAAATGCTTTCACTATTTCATGTTGGCCACAATTATTGGCACCCAATTATTGCAATGTCCTTTTCCCAGGGTAACAGCTCTGAGTTTTCTCCTATAATGCCTGAAGAGTTTGGAGAACACCTGATAAGAGATCAGAGACCATTTTCTTCATACAGAATCTCTCCAGATCCTTCAGATTCACAGCTCCATGACGGTGCTTCTTCTCTTCAGTTCACCTCACTCATTTTCTGTAGGGTTCAGGTCAGAGGACAGAGACAGCAATGGTAAAATATTCATTTTGTGCTCAGTGACCCATTTTTGTGTTTATTTTGATGTTTGTTTTGGATTGTTGTCCTGGTGGAAGATCCAAACACGGCCCATTATAAGATTTCTAACAGAGGCAGTCAGATTTTGATTTTTTATCTGTTGGTATTTGATAGAATCCATGATGCCATGCATCTGAACAAGATGTTCAGGACCTCCAGCAGAAAAACAGGCCCACAACATTAAAGATCCAGCAGTATATTTAACCGTGGACATGGGGTACTTTTTTATCCCTGTTTGTACTAAACTCATCTGGTGGGTTTGCTGCCAAAAAGCTTTTTTTTCAGTTTCATCTGACCATAGAAGCCAGTGCCATTTGAAGTTCAAGTCGTGTCTGACAACTGAATATACTGGAGTTTGTTTTTGGATGAGTGAGGAGAATTTTTCTTGAAACCCTCCCGAACAACATGTGGTGATGTAGGGGATGTTAGATATATTTTTTTTAGGTTTCTGACCCCAAGACTCAACTAATCTCTACAATTCTCCAGCTGTGATCCTTGGAGAGTCTTTAGCTACTCAAACTCTCCTCCTCACCGTGCATTAGGACGATATAGACACACGTCCTCTTCCAGGCAGATTTTTAACATCTTTAGTTGATTGGAACCTCTTAATTATTACCCTGATGTGGGAATGGGGATTTTCAATGTTTTAACATTGAAAACAATCTTTTCTTACAGCCACTTTCTATTTTGTGAAGCTCAACAATCTTGTTCTTCACATCAGAAATATATTTTTTGTTTTTTCTCATTGTGATGGATGATTAAGGGAATTTGACCTTTGTGTTCCTCATATTTATAATCCTGTGGAACAGAAAATCATGGCTGGACAATTTCATGCTCCTAGTCACCCTGGTGTGCTAAAAAATGTAAATATGAATGGGAATATACTTCAGAGATATTTTACTCATAAGAATTTCTAAGGGTGCCAATAATTGTGGCCAACATTCATTGGCGAAAAACATTTATTTCATCATGAGATTTTCTCCCCACTCTCAATTGTTTTACTTCAATGATAGGTTAGAATTTTGTGAATTTATTGAGTGAAAGATCAAAAGGATAAACAATGCAGATTTATTTTCACAGCTGCCTTTGCTCATATTTATCAAGGGTGCCAATATTAGTGGAGGGCACTGTATGTGTGGTGAATAAATAATTGTAAAATAGTGTTGTGTGTTCCACGTTAATGTCAAATGTTCATGAGATGGATTGCTTGGGGGAAGAAACTGTTCCTGTGTCTGGTCGTTCTGGTGCTCAGAGCTATGTAGCGTCGACCAGACGGCAGCAGTTCAAAGAGGGAGTGTGCTGGATGTGAGGGGTCCAGAGTGATTTTGCCAGCCCTTTTGCTCACTCTGGATAAGTACAGTTCTTGGAGAGTAGGGAGGGTTGTACCAATGATTCGCTCAGCAGTCCGGACAACCCTCCGTAGTCTTCTGAGGTCAGATTTGGTAGCTGAGCTGAACCAGACAGTTATTGATGTGCAGAGGACGGATTCAATGATGGCAGAGTAGAACTGTTTCAGCAGCTCCTGTGGCAGGTTAAACTTCCTCAGCTGGCGAAGGAAGTACAACCTCTGCTGGGCCTTTCTCACAATGGAGTCTATGTGATTGTCCCACTTCAGGTCCTGGGAGATGGTGGTGCCCAGGAACCTGAATGACTCCACTGCAGTCACCGTGCTGTTCATGATGGTGAGTGGGGGGAGAGCAGGGGGGTTTCTGCTGAAGTCCACGATCATCTCCACTGTTTTGAGCGTGTTAAGCTCCAGATTGTTAAGACTGCACCAGACAGCCAGCTCCTTAACCTCCTGTCTGTAAGCAGACTCGTCACCGTCCTGAATGAGGCCAATAAGTGTGGTGTCGTCTGCAAACTTCAGGAGCTTGACAGAGGGGTCTTTAGATGTGCAGTCATTCGCGTAGAGGGAGAAAAGCAGTGGGGAGAGAACGCAGTCCTGAGGGGCTCCAGTGCTGGTGGGGCGGGTGCTGGATGAGAATTTTCCCAGTCTCACTAGCTGCTGCCTGTCTGTCAGGAAGCTGTTGATCCACTGACAGACAGAGGTGGGGACGGAGAGCTGTGTCAGTTTATTCTGAAGGGTGTCTGGGATGATGGTGTTAAAAGCAGAGCTGAAGTCTACAAACAGGATCCTCACATAAGTCCCTGGTCTGTCCAGATGCTGCAGGATGAAGTGCAGTCCCATGTTGACTGCGTCATCCACAGACATCTCCGAATTCAATAATGAAATGCCCTTAACTGAAAATTGAGTGTTTAACCTTATTATTATACATTACTGACACTCTATCCTCCAACTTGATACTGTTAAGTGCTTTGACACAATCTGTATTGTTAAAAGCACTATATAAATAAAGGTGACTTGACTTGACTTGACAGACCTGTTTGCTCTGTAGGCAAACTGCAGGGGGTCCAGTAAGGGTCCAGTGGAGGCCTTCAGATAAGCCAAAACCAGTCTTTCAAATGATTTCATGACCACAGACGTTAGAGCCACAGGTCTGTAGTCATTAAGTCCAGTCATTTTGGGTTTCTTTGGGACGGGGATGATGGTGGAGTGTTTGAAGCATGAGGGGACTTCGCACAGCTCCAGTGATCTGTTGATTATCTGTGTGAAGATGGGGGCTAGCTGGTCAGCACAGTATTTAAGGCAGGCTGGTGACACACCGTCTGGGCCTGGTGCTTTCCTTCAGGGTGGAGTGGGTCAACCCTGCAGAGAGTCGGGCCTGCAGGAACTCCAGAACTGTACCAATCGGGCAGTTGACTGGGTCGAGCTGGCGGTCTCCGCACCATTAAGGGAAAGTTCCCAATTCAAGGCGTACAGTTTCCTCGTTGAGGGAGCGCTGGATTAGAGGATGGTCTCAACAACCTCGGTTGAGAGACCGGAAGCTATGGGTTGCGCCTCCTCAGGGGGGACCCCCACAACTTCCACATCTCCGGGCGGGGGTGATAGACCCCTGCTTGTGAGAGGAGATCCCTCCTGACGGGAATCTCCCATGGAGAGCCGTCGAGGAGAGCAATCAGGTCTGAGAACCATACTCGGCCCGGCCAGAACGGTGCTACCAGAAGTAGACTGACCTCATCCCGGCGCACTCTGGCCAGAACTCCCGGGAGCAGCCAACCTCTCCCGACAATTGATGTGCCATGTGAGATGGCGACCACTCCCCAGACCGCGGGCAGGTTGGCCACTCATGACTGCTCCCCAACTGGTGAGGGACGTGTCCGTCGCTAGCGTTACACAAGAACCAAGGTTGTCTCCACATGTCTAAGGCACATAGGCACCGCGGCATGACCTTGATCATGCGAAGTGGGTTTCCCCTCGGGGAGAATCCCTTGGTCTTGAGCCACCACTGTAGGGGTCTCATGTACAGCAGGCCAATAGGCATCACGTTGGACGCAGCTGCCATCAGACCCAGCAGTCTCTGAAACTGCTTGACAGTGAGTGACTGGTCTTCTTTCACTCTCCTGACTGCCGTGAGGATCGACTCGATCCGAGCAGGGGACATACGTGCCTGCATCGTGGTCGAATCCCACACCACACCAAGATAAGTGGTTCTCTGTAATGGAGAAAGCACACTCTTCTTGGCATTCAGTCTTAACACCAACACTTTCATGTGAGTGAAAACTCATTACTCAAAAAAGGGAAGGGAAGGACCGCAGCGTGGGCTTCCGAACCCCAAGAGAGAACGCTAGATCTGGGGAATGCAGGTGGAGATAGGGCGAGACCGTCTCCAACCCGTCCACCAGATCCATGTGCGATCCCCACGATCTAAATCGCTGTCGTGCCTCGGGACTGGAACCGCGAGCTCATACGGCGGGGAGGAGCATAATCAGCCCCATTCTTCCCTATGGGCTGACAGCGCAAACTCCGTTCTCTCGTTCATAATGTGCTTGTGCAAACAATGCTTGTGAACAATGCTTGCTACTTTACAAAGCTCATCGACGTCCTCCATGTCCACCTCGGAGGAGGAAGACAGGCGGAGCGTCGAGCCCTCTCTCTGGGGGAAGAAACCGCGGGGCGGGCTTCCGACCCAGAGAGTGGGCGTTGGATCTGATGGGAAAGGGAGAAGATAGGGGCTCGCCGTCTTCGTTCCCTCCACCTGAGCCATCTGCGATTCCCACGAACGCAGCCACCGCTCTGCCTCGGCGAAAGCGGGACCGGCACCGCGAGGAATGCAGGTAAAGGCTCCTTCCTCAAGAAAGCCTCTGAGAGCGAGCTTACACAGTGACAAATGCCTCACAATGCGGGCAGTCAGCTCCCTCGAGAGCTGACTCTGCTCTCAAGCAGACAACACACAGACTGTGTGTATCCCCAGCAGAGATTGCTCGTTTGCAGGGAGGAATACACAGCCTGTAATGTGATCTGCTCTCGCCCAAGTGCTAGTTTTGCTGCACTTATAGCCATTGTAGAGCTTATTCTGAGCTTGTGAAAGACAGACAACACCAAATAAGACTCACAACAGAGATCGACAGACACACACAGAGTAGCGGTTGCTGAATGACAAAAAGCTGACGCCGGTTCCACCGCACGTGCTTTTTTGCTTCCTGGCCGATCACGTCACCCGCCCGTGACGTCTCGCCCATCCTTTGAACAGCTGTTCAGAGCGCGGTCACGCTGGAGGCATTCCCTTAGCGTCTTGACGCAGCTCGAGTTCCTGTGACTTTAATTCTCTGTTGTTGTCAACTTGCTTGCTTTCAATTATCACAAGTTTGGTTTTTCTTTTTGGAACTGATTGCTCATTGGTTTCATTGATCTGAGCTCATGCACCTCAGTTTTTGATTGAAAAAAAGCATTATTTTTGATAATTCTAGCACTTGTTGAACATATTTTAGGAAGTTATTATACCCTGTGAGGAAAGCCAGTTTTAGTTCAATGTGATTACATTAACTGGTATTTTCAGGAAAAAGAAACTCCTCTCCAGGTCAGAATGACCAGAACACAACATGAGCGTTAAATTATGATGAAGAATGATTTAATGGGCAGTAATGCATCTGTTATAGCCTATTTCATTTATTATAGAAACCAGTTACTGCTTTGATCCCCATATTCACTAGTCCACGACACATGTGTCTACCCAGCAGAATGAGCTCACTGTTCATCAGTGTTTTGTGTTCTTCATTGTTTTCTTTTCTAAACATTTGGGTGTTAGACTGTACATCACAGATACCATCAACTTTGGTAAGATCATCCCAAACTCCACCACACACACACAAACACACACACACACACACACACACACACACACACACACACACACACACACACACACACACACACACACACACACATCCTTGAATTAGGAAGCACCACTGAAAGCAAATGTACATTTGTATTAGTAGCTACAGGACTGTAAATGTTTGCAAACATGACATTGTTGTTGTGTGCATGAAATTGATCTACAAGAGGCTGTGCACCAAATATCTGAGCACTGGCCCCAAGGTGGTGCTATAATCAATAACCTGACCTCTCTGCTGATGTCTTAGCAATCATATAAGCTGCAATCCTTAGCCATGTCCCAAACGGAGCACTTGATGAGCACGTCCGGATTTGTGATGTGTAAATACGCTGTGATTCAGTGACCGCTATGTGTTGTGAATGAGCACGTTTGCAGAGTCTGTACTGATGCTGGATCCACAGCAGAAGAACCCAGCGATCTATGTATATAAGTGTGGAGTAGAGCGGCGTTTGGGACAGAACCTGATTCTGCTTCTCTTGTCTAGTTCACATTATCTACACTGTAAAAGCCAATAGTTTACCTTACTTAGACATAATTAGTTATCTTTACTTAGTTGTTATACTTACTAGGTTTTATTAAAGGGGACCTATTATGCAAAAATCACTTTTATAAGGTGTTTGAACACAGTTTGTGTATGTGAGTGTGTGAAAACAACCAGCCTATAAATGTTAAAAATCCACCAACTAATTTTTTTATAAAACCAATAAATCATAAACAGTCTCTCCAAACGAGCTCAGATTCTCCCTCTGTGCACGTCACCGAGGGGAACAAGTCCTGTCCATTTGTGATGCTCTCTGCTCTATTAGCATAAACACAGCCCTGAGTGAGTAGATGCGGTCCTCCATTACTGGAGATAAATACAATGTCAGCACCAAAGAGGCTTTACGAGTGTTGTGTTTTGGGATGCACTAATAAACATAGGAGTTTCCATAATCTCCTCCCATCTGAGCCGAGGACACTGTGCTTAAATTTCATTTTCGAAGGAAATATCCCGGAAAAAATCTGTAACGTCACCTAAATGTTTATGAATCAATACCAAAGCTTTGTACACAAACGTCAGCTCCAGACAAAGTAAGTATCACGCGTTTGTTTTCCAAACTGACTTTCTGAAAGAGATTATTGTCACTCTGTAAGGCTAAATGCTAAAGCTATCATTGTCTCTGTGTGTTTGCACTGATGCTGTCTTCAAGTGCTGCCAGAGTGATCTTAATTAGGAATGTGGTGGTTAAAAGTTGCATATGAAAGCAACGTGAGTCGATCGCTTGAAGTTGTCAAGCTCATAATCAGAACCGGGACTTATAAAGTTTGTGATAGCATGAGACCAGCTATGCTGTTATTTTTATCCCACCATGCTCCCTGTGTAATTCATAAACGCAAATTTATTATGCACAGTATAATCAGATGACTGACTTTGAAACCGAGTAGTTTTCTGTAAAGATAAACAGGCTTGCATTAATAGTGTAATGTTTATTTGTAAAGGCTAGCACTGCTAATGCTTGAGCTCTTGAAGCTCCGCCCTCTTCTCCGGGAGCAACAGCTCATTTGCATTTAAAGCAACACACTCAAAACAGCGCGCTTTGGCTCACACCCTAAAAATGGCAATTTTAACAAGCTATAAAAATGTATCTGTGGGGTATATTGAGCTAAAACTTCACATATACGCTCTGGGGACATCAGAGACTTATTTTACATCTTTTAAAAAGGGGCTTAATAGGTCCCCTTTAAGTTAGAAGCATTGCCAAGCTACGCAACATGTTACCTGTTTCTGATGCAGAAAAGCTAGTTCATGCATTCATGACCTCTAGACTGGACTATTGTAATGCACTGCTAGCTGCTTGTCCTGCATCTTCAATAAACAAGCTACAGATAGTACAAAATGCAGCGGCTAGAGTCCTTACCAGGTCAAGAAAATATGATCATATTACCCCAATTTTACAGTCTCTGCACTGGCTACCTATTAAGTTCCGTACCAGTTACAAAATATTATTACTTGCCTATAAGGCCCTAAATGGTTTAGCTCCTGCGTACCTAACTAGTCTTCTATCTCGCTACAATCCATCACGCTCCCTAAGGTCGCAAAACTCTGGACTCTTGGTAGTACCTAGAATAGCAAAGTCCACAAAAGGAGGTAGAGCTTTTTCATATTTGGCTCCCAAACTCTGGAATAGCCTTCCTGATAACGTTCGGGGTTCAGACACACTCTCTCTGTTTAAATCTAGATTAAAGACACATCTCTTTAGCCAAGTATTCACATAATGCATCTCATAATCTTGTACTGCAGTTATATCTGATCAAACGCACGTTATTATTCTTTAGCTTTGGTTGAACAAATAATTTTTGCTTGGATGGAACAACAGCTACGCTAATTATGTCTCTATTTGTTTCTCTGTTTCTGATTAACATCCCGTGGTAACTAGGAATTACACAAGCTTCAGTCTGGATCCAACCCTTAAATGATCTGAGATGACCGAACACCTGAGAAGAGATGATGCCAACCCGTTGGGTACCGAAACCCGGTACCAATATGGCACCGGTACCTATGTAACCGGTATGTACTAGAACCGAATCAGAACGCAGATTTCGGTGCCTAATTTCGGTGCCATGCCTGAGCGATCGATTAAAATATTTGTCCGTTGTTTCTCCGAAACGCACGTAAGAAGCATCACAGGCTACAACTACAAATATTTCAGCAAAATGTATATTTTAGTCAGAGTTATTGTGCTCCTATTTCATTGCGCGCCGTCTGTTTGGCGCGCATGCGCACGGCGGCGCTCATTCTAAGTCTGTGAAGAATCGCAAAGCAAAAGCTCTGACAGCAAAATGGAATTATTTCCATGGCTATCTAACATTTACAGATGGAGAATACCTGTGAACTGTAAGTTATGCATTACGGAAAACAGCACACACATTAAACAGCGCGAGAAGCATCTCTGTCAGCGGCACACGCAGAGCATCTGACAGGTAGAGTGCGAGCCGCTTTAAACTGAAACTATAGGCTACTGTATCTTACTAGTTTTTTTTTTTATAGCCCTTCATATAAAGCTTGTCACATGTTTAGAACAAATTGTATTATGCACTTTCTCCGCAGCAGTTCAGTCTGTGTCCTCCCTAGATATTTTATCAGATGCGCTCGTATCAAACTACTGTATATCAATATTAACTGTATTGCTTCATAATAACGTATCGATTATAAAGAATATATCGATATATCGTACAAACTCTATATACCGCCCAGCCCTAGCTTTAATTAAAATGCCTAAAGCTAAAATTCTCTTGTATTCGCGTTTTTAAACCTGTTTAAACCAACAAAAGAGAACATTATAACCTTTTTGGTCCACAACACCAGTTAAATGCTTCCTTTTGTGATCTGATAGCTTCTTGTCACAGACTGAGGCAGAAAATATGTTCCATAGGCTACTAATGCATTGATTAGCAATGGATTTTAAATATACTTAATTATTATGAAAATACCAGAGATGGCTTGAATAACACAGACAAACTATATATTGTCGTAGTCGAGTGTTTAATGTATTTGTTTTATCATTCAAAACATTTATATCTTCTGTTTACTCAGTTACAGGAATAGCAATGCCTTTGTCCATATTGGGGATTTCCTGGAGCTTCATTAGTTCCATATACAGTATGTGTGTGTGTGTGTGTATGTATATGTATATATATATTATATATATCTAACAAGTATCGGTTCAGGCACCGTTTAGGCACCGGCGTGTGTGTGAGTGTGTGAAAACAACCAGCCTATAATGTTAAAAATCCACCAACTAATTTTTTTATAAAACCAATAAATCATAAACAGTCTCTCCAAACGAGCTGTTTCAGATTCTTCCTCTGTGCACGTCACCGAGGGGAACAAGTCCTGTCCATTTGTGATGCTCTCTGCCCTATTTGCATAAACACAGCCCTGAGTGAGAAGCTGCGGTCCTCCATTACTGGAGATATATACAATGTCAGCACCAAAGAGGCTTTACGAGTGTTGTGTTTTGGGATGCACTAATAAACATAGGAGTCTCCATAATCTCCTCCCATCTGAGCCGAGGACACTGTGCTTGAATTTCATTTTCGAAGAAAATATCCCGGAAAAAAATCGGTAACGTCCCCTAAATGTTTAGGAATCAATACCAACGCTTCGTGCACGAACGTCACCTCCAGACAAAGTAAGTATCGTACGTTTGTTGCCTTTCTGAGAGAGCTTCTTGGCACTCTGTAAGGCTTATTGCTAAAGCTATCATTGTCTCTGTGTTTTCACTGATGCTGTCTTCAAGTGCTATCAGAGTGATCTTAAATATGAATGTGGTAGTTAAAAGTTGCATATGAAAGCAACGTGAGTCGATCGCTTGAAGTTGTCGAGTTCATAATCAGAAGTGGGACTTATGACACCAGCTATGTTGTTATTTTCCCGCCGTGCTCCCTGTCTGTGTAATTCATAAACGCAAATGTATTATGCACAGTATAATCAGATGACTGACTTTGAAACTGAGTAGTTTTCTGTAAAGATAACAAGCTTGTATTAATAGTGTAATGTTTATTTGCAAAGGCTAGCACTGCTAATGCCGAGCTGGAGCTCGTGAAGCTCCGCCCTCTTCTCCGGGAGCAACAGCTCATTTGCATTTAAAGCAACACAGCGCGCTTTGGCTCACACCCTAAAAATGGCAATTTTAACAAGCTATAAAAATGTATCTGTGGGGTATATTGAGCTAAAACTTCACATATACGCTCTGGGGACATCAGAGACTTATTTTACATCTTGTAAAAAGGGGCATAATAGGTCCCCTTTAAGTTAGAAGCATTGCCAAGCTACGGAACATGTTACCTGTTTCTGATGCAGAAAAGCTAGTTCATGCATTCATGACCTCTAGAATGGACTATTGTAATGCACTGCTAGCTGCTTGTCCTGCATCTTCAATAAACAAGCTACAGATAGTACAAAATGCAGCGGCTAGAGTCCTTACCAGGTCAAGAAAATATGATCATATTACCCCAATTTTACAGTCTCTGCACTGGCTACCTATTAAGTTCCGTACCAGTTACAAAATATTATTACTTGCCTATAAGGCCCTAAATGGTTGAATTGTTGAAAAGCTGAATTGAATTGAATTACAGTTCATTTTAAGGCAAATAAAACAATTGACTTACTGCTTTGAGTGACGCTTACTTAAAATATTCAAGTAGCCACAAAGAAACCAATGACATTTATAAACCAGTGAGAGGCAGCAGTGCACTAATATGTTGCTAATGTGCAAAATAACAACAGAAGAAGAAAAGGTGGGGCGATTCTTAATAAACTTTTCACTCATTTCATATCTTTCACTAGTTACATTCACTGATTTCCCAACGTCATCTTGAATGTTGAATTTTCAATACAACTGAAATATTTGAGAGAACATCACATAAGCTGACTTTTTTTTTTTTTTTTGCTCACCATTATAGTGATTAGTGTTGCCTTTGGTTGGGCACTTGGAACTTTGTTTATATTATACTATATTATATTATAATTTCCTTCCTATATTGACGTAGTAATGCAACATGAAATCAGAGTTGTTTGATTTCAAGGGAAAAAAAAGTAATAAATAGGTTGCATTCAAAAGGTGACCTATCTTCTAATTAAATCTAAATATGTTTCATGTTTATTAATGATCTTTTACAGTTTCATTGTTCTTCATAAACACCTTGAGAAGCTTTTAATTCGGTTGATATAATCCTTTAATATTTGTTGTGATATGCTCGAGTCACACACAGACTTTAACATTCAGCACGCGAATCACAACAATGGTAATTCAAATTTAATTATTTTTATTAATTGTAACAATAACCACTTTATTTGCTCTTTTTGTTGTGCTGCTACTGACACAAGACAGCAAATCAAATTTGCAAATAAAAACAACAACAGTAAATCAAAGCAATTGCATAATTTATTCACTTTAATCTTTTGATTCATCAGATGGTGTCCACATTTCACAAAACTCAATGCACACAGACACCAGGACAGTCTTGCTCCTTTCCATGAGAGATGATGAGTCTGATCTGATCTGGAGTCATTGCATTTGAATCAACTGAAGAAAGGAGCGACTCATGGCCAAGAAAAAAAAAAAACCCTGTCGTGAAAGCAGGAATGTGAAGGGCAGTGTTGGGCACGTTACTTTAAAAAAGTAATTAGTTATAGTTACTAGTTACTTCTCACAAATAGTAACTGAGTTACATCATTATAAAAGTAACTAATTACCAGGGAAAGTAACTATTGCATTACTTTTTTAAAAAATGTTCAAATGTCAAATAACTTGGATGCCCCAATATTAAATATGTTAAGTTAATGAAATGGACACTAAATAGAATAAATTATTATTATAAAACATTGTACATTAATCGACACTATTTATCTACTGACACTTAGCATCAGTTAGTCAAGCATTATAATATGATATTATGGTAATTTAGCATTATATGATGGTAGAACTTTAGTAATTAGAATAACCATGTATGAATTCATATTTGTCATGTTGACTGAACTTAGGACTGGTGCTTAAGATATTGTTTGTCATTTAGTGTTTCTATAAAAAAAGGGGTAAAAATTGATAAGATAACAAAACTACTACGAATTATACCACTAATAACAATATAAAATGCACTAAGGATAAAGGAGCTGCTGGGTTCATGAATATTAATCACGTTGTATGGGTTCGCTTGAATTGATTCGCTGAAATCAAAACAGGGATGATAATAGGTGAGCGCCGGCCAATGAGATTGTCGTTTGCACATTAGCTCCGCCCACTAGCAGAGAACCCAGCAGTTCTTAAAAGCTGAAGAATTCAAAGAAACTCCGTTATTTTGACACGAAAACACAACAAAGAATATCGTTTACATGTAGCGCGTCAATTCTGCATGTTATGAAAGACTCTCTCGCTCTGTATCTTTCTTTGCGCGCGTGTACGATACGTCAAATACAGCTACACTGCGCATCCATTCAGATGAACTGAAAAACAAAATTATAATAATATTATAATAAATGATAGCAATGCTGCATTTTATTATCAGTAACGGTAACGGCGTTGTAACAGGGGAAACAGTAATTAGTTTGATTACTCGTTACTGAAAACAATAACGCCGTTAGTAACGCCGTTTATTTATAACGCCGTTATTCCCATCACTGGTGAAGGGCAGTAAAACCTCCATCAAGTCTACTTTTCAGAGCAACAGTAACTACTGGATCTGCCAATGCTAACAGCACAAAACTATTTATAACGAATGACGTTAATTACACAGTAATGCTCAGTGTGGAAATGCAATGCATGTTCCTGTGTACTGTGTGTCGCACCAGTGTTATTTTAGTATCAATGACATACTAGTATCGTCGTTGTTGAATCAGTTTTTATTCATATATTTCCCATTTTCAAGTTTTAGTAATTTTGTTGTGTTTTTTGTCATTTTAATAGATGCTGCCATATAGTTTTTTATAATTTATTTGATGTCCGTTAATGTTTATTTTATAAAAAGTTTTAATTTTAGTTTCACATTTAGGTAACTATAATGATTGGTTTTTATTCTTAACAGTTTTAATTCATTTTAAAACCATTTTTAAAAATCATTTAAAAACTTTTAGTCTTTGCTTTTATTGTTGAGATTATGATTTTAATTCCTTTTTATGTAAATCACTTTAAATTACCATTGTGTATGAAATGTGCTAAATAAATAAACTTGCCATGCCTTGCCTTTGCCATGCTTTTATTTAGAAATATCATATATGTGAATTGCATTCATTTTAGGGATGCACCGAATGTTCGGCAACCGAACTACATATTAAGAATGTAAATAAGCGAAAAGACTGAATAATATGTACCATGCAATGACGTGACACGATCAAATAGAGGCGCACTAATGCAGTAAACATGTCTGCAGCGTGCAGAAGCATTTAAAACTGTCTGAGAAAGACAAAAAACCATTACAAGCACCGACAGACAGAGACTGTTGAGTGCTGCATCGCATGTCTCTGATGAGAAAAGGAAGAGGTGGTTGTTGCTGGTTACTGTATGATGATTAAAATCACGAAATGGCCTCAAACGATTAAATAAACTGCAGAACGATTATGTTTTCTAATACACGCAGGAATTGCATGTGTTTCAAACAGTGCTGCACGAGCTCGTTAGCCAGGGTTTAGAGTCCAAAACACTGGAAAAAAATCTGCTCTGAATCATCAGCTGCTCAGTAATATTTTTATGCATTTTTTATGTGATACGTGAAATCTGCTTGTTGTCAACAAAAAGAAGCACTGAGGTCTTCCTGCGGGTTTCTGCCAAAATAAAAGCTGAGAAAAAGCAACTCCATCAACATTCATAAATGTAAGTATTGTAATTTTACTGTTGTTCTGTAAAATAATAGACAATAATAATGATAATTACTCTACAACAGCTCTATTAATACATTTATTATAACATTCACACATAGTGTTCAAATTTGGATCTATAATATATTCTAATGTTTTAAAAGAAGTCTCTTCTGCTCAGCAAGGCTGCATTTATTTGTACAGTAAAAAAATACATGCTTGATTCAAGAAGGGGGTCTCAAAATTGGCAAAAAAAATATATACAGTATATTATTTTACTAACTTATCAATTTTAAATTGTGCTTTGTTTGTATAATGTCTGCTAGAATGTTAAAACATTTTCAGTGTTAAGTAAATATTTTTAAATTGTTGTTTCGTAATTGATTTTTTATTTGAAAAGCAAGACAAAACTGCAAAACGCACATTTTGGCTATTTAATTTATACAATGGTGAAACAATTTGCAAAATACATGTTCGGTATTTGGCCTTTGGCCCAAGAATTTCATTTGGGTGCATCCCTAATTCATATGTGAGACTGTTGCATCAGATCAGCTCATAAAGATGCTGAGTTAAATTACTGTTAAATAATGAATTATATTTTACAAATCATATACAAGCACAATGCCCTATATTTGTCTTGGTTCACAGTATTTCAGCAGAACAGGGCTATCTGAGGACACAAGCCAAATCTCATTCATTTCTAGTGCTAGAGGGCGCTATTACTACTATTTCATAGTGCATACTGTAGCTATTACTGTGATCACTGGAACATTTTTACTGCCATGTTTACTGATGCTTTAAATGCACTGTGTGTAAAACAATCATGCAGATAATCAGATCAATCACTTTCATGTTATGAAGAGACAGAATTCCTCAGATATTCTCGTCATATTATAGAGAAGGAAAGAGGAATCGTTTAACAGATGTATGAAAGTGCTATGTTTAACTCTGTAGGTGAACACACACATAGTCACACACACACACACACACACACACACACAACACACACACACACACACACACACAAACCCAATCACACTCACACACACACACACACACACACACACACACACAATCAAACACACACACACACACACACACACACACACACACACACACACACACACACACACACACACACACACACACTTCCTTCCTGAACTCCTGGCACAGTACACACACACACACACACACACACACACACACATGGGACTTCCTTCCTGAACTCCTGGCACAGTAACACACACACACACACACACACACACACACACACACACACACACACACACACACACACACACACACTTCCTTCCTGAACTCCTGGCAGAGTAACACACACACACTTCCTTTCTGAACTCCTGGCACAGTAACACACACACACACACACACACACACACACACACACACACACACACACACACACTTCCTTCCTGAACTCCTGGCACAGAAACACACACACACACACACACACACACACACACACACACACACACCACTTCCTTCCTGAACTCCTGGCACAGAAACACACACACACACACACACACACACACACACGGGACTTCCTTCCTGAACTCCTGGCACAGTAACACACACACACACTTCCTTTCTGAACTCCTGGCACAGTAACACACACACACACACACACACACTTCCTTCCTGAACTCCTGGCACAGTAACACACACACACACACACACACACACACACACACACACACACACACACACACACACTTCCTTCCTGAACTCCTGGCACAGTAACACACACTTCCTCTGCACTCTTTCACCTGAACAGGATGTGTGGGCTTTGCCTTTCAGTGCCAAACAATGCAGAATAAATCTCCTTCAGACCAGCAGTGAGCTACAGTACTGCATTACAATAGAAGTACACATACTACAGTAAAACATCTGAGAACACGGTACAGTCACAGCTAGCGCATTTCAGAGCAAAATCACTAACTTATGAATAGAAAACCAGTCTGTCAGAACACCGTCAACATTACTTTACATAAAACAAAGTGAGGAGAGAAGTCAGAAGGTGAAGAGGCCTATACATATTGTGTAATGTCACCACATTAATAATCATAAAAAATTACATCACAGTATTGGTCCTCAGACTCCCTGCTGGAGAACAGACTCATTATTATAAACAATAAAACATTTATAATTATGATTTGTAAAGCATCGGCAGTAGAAAGATTCATGAGCACATTATCACATGTAAACGTATGAGAATAAAGGGAGCAGTGCAGTACATAGGGACACGGGGCTAGTTGTCAAATCTGGATTTGTTTTCAAAAGTCATTTCTGTCACAACAATGTCTGTATTATAGTGTATTATATTCCATTTAAAGGATTTTAAATAGAAAAGCTGTCAAGATATAAAATGTGATAACTTCCCCTTATTGACCCTTTTCATTTTCCTGCGGTTCTGAGAAACAAAAGCCGTCACAGATGGGTAAACGTATATGATGATGAATGGGGGAATCATAGCAAAGATCATTTTTGTGTTCAAAAGCAAAATAATAATAATAATAATAATAATTACCAGAGTAAAGAGTCCACAGAGTGTGACAACTTGCCCCGACTTGACATGAAAACACTCCTATCCTGACTCTTATATTAATATATGTCAATGTGTTTTATTGTCTATTTTCGTTTAGATTTTTTTGAACAAGGACTTAACAAAAACAAGCATTTGTGAACAATTAAAAGCATATAACTGGTAAGTTACATTGTCTCTGTGTAGCTATGAATGAATGAATGCGTTCGCATTTTTAGATTTGTTTCAAATCTGATGATAAAACTTAATTAAATCATGATTTATAAATATTTAATGACACATTGCCTATATGCAACATATATGCATCATGTAGATGATTTGTATTATGTAGTGTAACATTGTAACATAGTCTCGCTGATCGTGTCGCTGGTGAATACAGTTAATATCTGACCATGACTGAACACTTACAGCTCACACATCATCCATCTATCAAAACCTGCCCGTTATGAAGCTTTATGATCACCTACAGGCTCTTTATGAAGTCTGTTTATGAAATAAACGCTCTTACATGGACACTTAAGACACATTATGAGTCCTCGCGTGATTTGTCGAGATCAGAGCTTTAATCTCACGAGACACCGGCCTTTAACTCTGCTCTGCCTTCATTAGGCTTTATTCTCTTATTTACATAAGTGATTGTTAAATGTGATTAAACACGAATATTAATGCGCAAGAAACAGCTGTGGCACACGCACACACACACACACACACACACACACACACACAGAGAGAGATTATTTCATCTCATTTTACAGAGTCATTCAGTGGTGTAATGATGCATGCTGTCTCTATAAGGACAGTGCATTCACTTCATTCAATTACACACACCCGATATGCTCCTATGCACATTACAATAACAGTAAAATCAGAAATAACACACACACACACTCATGAAATCTCATCGGCATTACAGAAGCGCTCAATGCACATTTCAGCTGAGTTTAAATGAACGCACGCGAGTCTCTAAGTCAGTCTCAAATGATGTCATGTTTCTAAATCAGTCCTCACAGCCTCCCGAGCAAACAGCGGACTGAAAGCAGCAGCCGTGAACACAGGACTTACGGTCATCTTCTGTGCCGGGGCTCGTGGCTCTCAGGACATGTTTGCGCGGCTCGAGGTGAAAGCTCCGGTCCGTGCGCGGAGACCGTCCGCGGTGTAAGTCATGGCGGATCTCCGCTGCTCCAGAACACCCCGGCGGCTCTCCAGCGACCAGACGAGATAACACAAACCCTCCCTCTGAGGAGCTGTCTCAACACCTACTGAGCTGCCTAGCTAGACAGCATCTGTGACGCGCTCTGAGGGAGGGAGGGAGCGCAATAACGCAACTGTGCAACTGTCCAAAAACGCTCTATATAGAAAACATGCTGTCGCTTATTTGACCAGCAAAGATGATGTAACCCCAAAACACTGCACACTAATAAAACACCCAAATGCGTTGTTCACATTATGCTAAAATACTAAATTATCCCCTTATTTTGTCAATGACTATAATAGCCAAACATGTTGTCACTGGCTTATATTTACCAAAAGTGTGGCATTCGCCTAACACCCCTAAATGCTCCCCTCTAAGGTAGTCATGTGTCCTATATGGGTCATTATTTGGTCAGTCATGGTCAATGAGAGGAGGGTTCACTCTCTTCTACTGGATCTGCTCATACACTGTAAAAATGATTTTCAAAGATTTTTCAAAGATTACTGGAGTATGTTTTTCAAGACAATACTATTTCAGTATTTCTACTTCAAAATCCCATGTTTAATTCATTATGCATGTTACTTGCTGTTTATATATATATATATATATATATATATATATATATATATACTGTATATATAAATTACTATAGTGATTTCTGAGTGAAAATTGATTCTACACCAAATTATTTGTCAGTGCATGCTGATCCAGACCAGTTCTCTGTCTGTTTCTTGATGAGACACAATGCTTTATGCTTCAGCTTCTTTTCATTTACAGAAACTCACCATTTTTGGCTGAAATATACATTATTTTATGTTAATGACCTGTTTATAGAGCTGTTGCATACAGAGTGGAGTGTACTGCAGTATTAAATATCAGCATGTCTGGTATTACGTCTGATTGACGTCTGTGCCAATATTAAGCATAACGGCACTCCTCCTTCTGTGATATTAAATATTAATATTCCTGTAGAAAATCATGCCTCATCAGCCTCTACTGGACCTTTGTAGACCCTACTAGAACAATACATTTAATATGCAAATTATGCACTCACATAATATTCAAAAACATCAACATTAAATATGCTTTGAAATTAGATCTTAAAATCAGCATGAATGGAAATTCACCATATCTATTTTCAAAATGCATCTTCTCATGAATGATTCATCCATGCATTTCTGTCTTTTTTTCTTTGAGTTTGTAATTTTAATTAAAATTTTATACCTAGAGCTTCCAGTCTTTTCTCTGGTGATGTATGCTGGCCTTCTGTCATTTAGTGTGCTTAAACCCTGCTTAAACTTTCTCAAATTCAACCTCAAGCTTGCATTCAGACCTGCAGCTCTCTGTCAAATCAACAACTGATGGATTGAACCAAGTCCCCACCATCTGAACCCTACATTTTTTTTCTTTTTTGATAACCCATTTCAGTCAGATGTACGTCACAATACAGAAGCACTTTTCTGTCGCTACTTGCCTTACATCACGACTTTAATCGTCCATCTGCAGAAGCACTTAAAACAGTTTTTGAGTGAAAAACAGAGCGCTCGACAAGGTCACCTTCATCAAGCTGAGCATGTGGATGTTCACTTTGAGTGGAAATGCATTAATATCTAACTGTCTTAATTGCTTTCCACTGTCTTTTTAGCATGTGAAAGGAAATTGTGGTGCATGTGCTCTGATCAGAACAGATCAAAAAGAATGCAGCTACGCATTCCAGTTTTAAATGCACAAATAGTGTTTTTATGTAGATCAGACAGAAAGATGAGTACCAGTTTAAAAAGGTCTACATGTTTGTGTCATGTAATGATCCATTTTGATTAAGACTGTTTATGTAGTCAGTTGCTCATGTAGACAGCAAGTCAGCACAGTGGAGTTTGAGACACAGCCCGTCTCTCTCTCTCTCAATCTCTGTTTCTCCCTCCAGGATGAGACAGGACTTCTGAGTCTCAGCTGATATGCTTGAGTTTGACAGCCTGCAGCCTTCAGTAGCTCCCCAGTGTTTTTCACAGCAGTCACTGTGGGCACGAGAGGAAAGACGTCACAGGAACCTCTGCCCACTGCACTCACTTGACCCTACCAGCAAACACAGCCGAGACAGAGACAGAGACAGGAATAGCACATCCACTGCCCAGCAACCTCACTTCATTTTTGCATGATAACTCAGAGTTAATGCACACCAGTGCTTTTGTTTGGTATTAACTCACTAGATTTAAACAAGATACTGTTTAAAGTCACATGATCTCACACACTCCTCCAGTATCCGCGTTGAGCTTCTGTGACAGTGGCTATTTTGGGCACATTCTCTGCACTTTCAGACATTTACTGCAGTGGTTTCCAACCCTAGCACTGCACATGGTGTATGCAGGGCCGCATTAAGACTGCACTGGGCCCCGGGGCTATGACTTACTGCAGGGCCCCCCATCACATTAATGATATATATATATATATATATATACAGTATATATATATATATATATATATACTGTGGCCCTCCTGTGGTTCGAGTCTTACCTCTCAGATAGGTCCTTCAGGGTGTCTTGGAGGGGTGAGGTTTCAAAGTCACAACTTCTTGCTACTGGAGTTCCTCAAGGCTCAGTGCTCGGACCACTTCTCTTCTCCATCTACATGTCGTCATTAGGATTGGTTATTCAGAAGCATGGCTTTTCCTACCACTGCTATGCTGATGACACTCAACTCTACTTCTCATTCCAACCAGATGATCCGACGGTAACTGATCGCATTGCAGCCTGTCTGAGTGACATTTCTAGCTGGATGATGGACCATCACCTTCAGCTCAATCTTGCTAAGACAGAACTGCTCGTGTTCTCTGCCAACCCATCACTTCACCACAACTTCTCTATACAGCTGGGTTCATCAACCATAACTCCTTCCAGGACTGCCAGGAACCTTGGAGTTGTGATCGATGATCAGTTAAGCTTCACAGACCATATTGCTACAACGGCCCGGTCCTGCAGATTTGCCTTATACAACATTAGGAAGATTAGGCCCTTCCTGCAAGAGCAAGCTGCACAACTCCTTGTCCAAGCTCTTGTTCTCTCCAGACTGGACTATTGTAATGCTCTCTTGGCGGGCCTTCCCGCATGTACTTTCAAGCCTCTGCAACTGATCCAGAATGCAGCAGCCAGAGTGGTCTTTAATGAGCCAAAAAAAGCTCACGTTACCCCTCTCTTCATCAGGTTACACTGGCTACCAATAGCCGCTCGCATCAAATTCAAGGTACTGATGTTTGCCTACAAGACCACAACTGCCACTGCACCAATATACCTAAACTCGCTGGTTCAAACTTATGTGCCCTCCAGAAGCTTGCGTTCTGAAAGTGAACGACGTCTTGTGGTGCCATCCCAAAGAGGTACCAAATCACTCTCACGGACCTTTTCCTGGACTGTGCCCAGCTGGTGGAATGACCTCCCGATCTCAATTCGAACAGCTGAGTCTTTAGCCATTTTCAAAAAACATCTAAAGACACATCTTTTTCGCCAGCACCTGACTAACTAATACTAACTTACCTATTCTATTTAAAAAAAAAAAAAAAAAAAAAAAAAAAAAAAAAAAAAAAAAAAAAAAAAAAAAAAAAAAAAAATCCTAGCTACGTGTACTGTGCTAGACTAACTGAGACTTGTCATGACACTTGTATACTGTTGCTCTCTCGATGGTCTGATTGCTTCTATTGTTCTCCTCATTTGTACGTCGCTTTGGATAAAAGCGTCTGCTAAATGATTAAATGTAAATGTAAATGTAAATATATATATATATATAAAGCTTTAAATAGGATTTTTATCCCATATCAAAATTCTTGATGCACTGAAATTTCTTAATTTTTGTAACCAATTTCAATATCACAAAAGATATTACTAGCCTAAGTAAAAATAAGCTTACTGAAGAAAAGTAAACAGTCACAAATTAGGCTACAACAGTATGAGATTCCTTCTGCTGTCTCATACAAAAGTATGAGATTCCTTCTGCTGTTGAATGCAAAATAATATATTTTTGTTACAATATTGGTAATCAGACAGTTGCTGGGCCCCCATAACTTCCATAGTATGAAAAAGAATATACTATAATTGGAGTCAATGGGGGACTAGAAACTGGTTGCGATCATTTTTCAAAGTATCTTCTTTTATGTTGAGGAGAACAAAGAAATTCATAGAGGTTTAGAACAATTTTAGTTTAAGTATATGATGATAGTATCTTAATTTTTGGGTGAATTATCCTTTTAAGATCTCATAATCCAGGATCTCATATATAACACTACACATGCTTTATCTTTAAATATTAACGTTCATTTAAGACACAAATAACTGTGTTTACGAGGATACTCGCAAAGATGAGAATTTTTGACACATACTGTAACTGTGTATTTGAACGTTTAAGCACAACAAGGAGCGAAAAGTTTATTCAATCCCAATACGAGCAGGTGAGCGCCGCGCGAAATCAGGCTGAAACCGTCTTAAAGCACGCATTTACCAGAATGAATTCTGCCCCACTACTTAATGTTCATTATCAGTTTAAACCATTTGTTTTAAAACCTGCTTAAAAGAGTTTAAATGATAAGCTTAGCCTACATCTTGACGCGCAAAATGACTGATATATTTCTACCGGATTATCTCCCAATTCCCAACCCTTAAATAAATAGCCTATATAGAGTTTATTCAAACACAAAACCAATATATATCCAGTTAATAATCAGACTAACCTAAAATCTGTGTGGACGACGACGCTGTGTTTTTATTTTATTTTTTTTTCTGCTCCACGTGCGCGGTCCACTCGCTGTTCCAACAACTTCCACTTCATCATTAGCTTTAGTAAAATAACCCGAGAGCTGGGGATTTTACTGACTAACTTGTGTTTTTTTTCTGTTCTTTGTATTTAGAGTTTTTAATTTTTTGAGCCCCTCTCTCTCAGAATTGCTGACATTTTTACTTATCGAATATTGTTCTTTGCGCGACCATTTCCATATTACTCCAGAATGAAGTGAAGAGTGGAGGTGAATGGAGACATACTGGGCAGCGATCACCTGATAGATACCTGCACATATCGTTCAAAAGTCAAATATAGAATAAACACATTTGATTGGTAAACCAAATTCAGATTTTACGCTTCAATCTCAAATGGTAATGCATGGAATTTACGGAAAAGCTAAACTAAATAACAGCACTAATAAGTGGGGGGCGTGGTGGCTTTGGCGATCGGCGCGCCAGTCAATCTACCCAACAGCCCATCACGGGCCCCCTCCTTGCTCGGGCCCCGGGGCTTCAGCCCCGCCTAGCCCAATGGTTAAAACGGACCTGGGTGTATGTTTCCCTTATCCAACAAACCTGATTCAACTCATCGGATCATTAGTAGAGAATCCAACACTTCAAACGGGTGTCAGATAAAGAGACATGCAAAATGTGCAATGTTGAGTACAGACAAGCCACTCATATAGTGTACAATCTAAATGTGAGTGTCAACATCTTGATGATAAACGCCCCATCGTCTCCTCTCGAATGGGTGCTTATGTGAGGATGAATCCAGAGATCTAGAGGCGGAGATGCATCTGTCCCAAGCATATTGGGAAATTATGCAAACATAACTGGCTGCACCACTTGCTTTAATCATTTTATGACAGCCCCCTTTTAACAGTGTTGTGAAACAGCGACATACTGTACAATTACATTGCTATAGTATTGTGTATATTTTTGGCAAATTTGTACTTTCTTGAGTATTTAAATTTGTTAAAACATAGAATTCACAAAAAAAATTCAGAATAAACACTGAGCAAACACACACACACACACACACACACACACACACACACACACACACTGGTATTCGTATCATAATGGGTTCATTCCATAGGTGTAATGGTTTTTCTACTGTACAAGCTGTATTTTCTATCCCCTTACCCTAACCCTACACCTAAACCTACCCCTCACACAAAACTACAGGCATTTTTAGATTCTCAAAACACTTAATTTTTTAAGATTTATAAGCTTGTTTCCTAATGGGGACCAACAATGTCCATTTGGTCCTTATAACCTAGTCAATGCCACTACGAACACACACAAATAAAGTTGCATTCTCAGAAATTAATATAATTTTTTTCATCAAGTTTATGGCTTTTTGTTATATTGTTGTTTTTATTTTAGTGGTTGTCACATTCGTATTTTATATATTTGTAGGACTTTTTTGTGTAGCAAAGCATTGACACTGACCATGAGGTTAATGGACATCTCACACAATGATGTATAGAGATGTTTTTGCATGTTAAAATGCTAAAAAGAAAAAAACAAATCTGCATTTTTCATGTGAGCAGGGACGAGACGAAGCAAGAATCCACATGCAAGCACAGTTTAATAGAAATAAGCACATACACAGATAATTCAGACCTGAAACAGTATTAAATCCACTCGAGGGAATCAGGAATAAGAAGTTCAAGTCCAGGAGGGAGGTGGAGCACAGGCCGATTCGGGAAGGGATGGAGAGCCAGGCTTGTGAGGTGGAAGAGGTTCTGGAGACTGAGGTGGACCTGGGCGTAGCCGGAGGAGCTGGTGACCAATGTAGAACCAAAAGAGCAGGCAGAGCAGGAACCCACCAAGGTGGAGCAGGTGACCACCACAGTAGAGCAGACAGGACCGAAGATCCCCATAGTGGAGCAGAAGACCACCAGGGTGGAGCTGAGGGATCTGAAGACCACCACACTGGTGCTAGAGACCACCACAGTGGCACAGTCACCACGGCTGAGCAAAAGCCTACCACAACAGAACAGACGGAACTGTCAAAGAGAGCAGATTAGTAACAGCTTCTGTGGCCGTAACAAAACAGTCTGAAAGTTCAGAGACAACCTCTGTGATCATGACGTGAAAGGCTGAGAGTTCAGGGACAACCTCCTGGGTCGTCACAGGCCAGGCAAAGGGTTCAGGGATGATCTGGAGCAGACACCGTCACCTCGGGAAGATCTGTACAAGTGTGTGTGGCCCAAACAAACAAGATGGCAACCACCATCACGGGCAGTGCAGCTGATGGAGTGAGGAACGCCGGGCTTCAGAGCGCTGAGGCTACGATGGACATAAGCAGTGGGTCTCTCACACTGGAAATCAGCCTCCCATGTCCAGAAGCATTGTTTGTAGGCTCTGGCATGAGGAGGCATGGTTGAAGACTCTGACGTGGCAATCATGATGGCTGAGGACTCTGGAGTGGTGGCCATGTCGTGAAGAGGCTCTGGAGTGGTGGCTACTGTGGAAGTGTCACATTCCTCCTCTGTGACTCCACAGTAAATGCAGAGCCATTCAGTTGTAATGCAAGGTCGATATAATATTCAAGTGTCCAGTCTGGGTGCAACAATGGCATACATGAACATAGTGGCTGTGATCATTTTTTAAAATGTAGATTAGATTTTCTGAGGCACTTTTTATAAAATGAATGGTTTTGAATTTGTAGTGTTTACTTTCACTTTTGGGTACTTTAGTGTTTTTGAAACCAGGTGCTTTTTGCTTTTAATAACAATTATTAATCATACTTACAGGTTATGATTCAGAGGAGCATGCTGGTCCAAACAAACTGGGCAGTGGGCACTGACCCATCTTTCAAGGACAACCAGTTTATGTATCCCACATTGAACCCGCAGAGATTGGAGAAGCAGTCGTCAGTGAAATGATGGAAACATAGCCAAAGGTTGTGATTATATTGCTGAGGTATCATAGTAAAGATTAATTTTAACCACTGATTCTTTACAGCCTCATCCTTTGGAAATGAAAATGAAGCAACTTTCACAGTACAGGGCACAGCATCATCTCAACATTATGTTACCCACACGAACGAGCTACTGCATTTGAGGGAGGTTCAAGTTTTCACGGGATGTCCATGCAGACCATAGGTAGGCATTATCCATGTGTGTTAAGTACTATTACAAATAGCACACCAATAAGTTACTTAAGAAAAATTGAATGATGTCTTTTTTAAAGTGACCCTATTATATTTTTTTTGAAAACTTCCTTTCTTGCAGTGTGTAATGTAGCTGTGTATGAATGTAAACAGTCTGCAAAGTTGTAAAGCTGAAAGTGCATCTTGAAGTTCATACGTCACAAGTTAAGTATGGAACTTGAGTACTTTTGCCACTGTCTTTAATTAATCACACAATTAAATCTGAGAACATTACAATATATTTGAGGTGCTGCTTTTCTATGTATTTACATTATTTATATTTCAAAACATGTTATTTTTCTACTCTAGTTTTTGTGCTCTTCATAGCACCGAGATAGCTCTCTTAGGGGTAATCAATGATCTCCTCAAGTTTTCTGACTCTAGAGACAGTAGTATCATGGTCCACCTAAAACTCAGTGCGTCTTTTAATGAAGATGTGATTCACTATACCTAAGCAATAGACAATGTTGTGTCTTTTGGGAATCACAAATCACCTCCAGTCTTGTGGAGTTCCCCAAGGCTCTGTTTTAGGGCCACTTATTTTTTGTAATCTATACGCCTTCTCTAGGCTCCGAAAAACAAAACAAAACAAAAAACAGGGCCAGGTCAAATTTCTCCCCCCATCCAATCCTCCTGTATTTTTGATATTAAAATGGGGATGACACTCAAGCCTGGACAAACTGAAGTTGTACTTAAAAAGTTTTTTGTAGGTACAGACCTCAAGCGCCTTGTTTGACGTTACTCTTATCTATGCTTTGACATTGCTGGTGCCCTGTTAAAGCTCTCCACTTCTCTTCATGTCATGGGACCAATGGTGAATCTGTCATTCATGCCTTCATCTCTTCCCGTTTGAATTACTGAAACTGGTCTTCCTTCTAAATTGCTTCAGAGGGTACAATCTGCCCGTGTCCAAACACACACATTTCTCTCGTCCTCCAGAAACCACACTGGCTGCCTGTGGCTCCTCACATACAGTTTAAAATTCTACTCACCAGTTTTAAAGCCCTGCATGATTTTGCGCCACAGTATTTGGCCAATTTGATTCACCCCGATGCTCCTTCTCGGCTTCTTAGGTCCTATGGATCCAATTTATTAATGTTTTCCAAGTTCATATTGTCTTCTGTGAGTGGCAGGGCTTTTGGTGGAACTCTCTCTGTGAAATTTCATCTCTCCCTACAAATCCCAGTTGTTTGCTCAGGGTTATTGACATATTTATGTCCTCTGCCTCTTTTTGCTGTATTCATTATTTGCCTTCTTTCATACTTGTTTGTTATGATGTCTTTTATAGATTCCAGTCTGCACTGTGCAGTGACCTTGGGTTTGTGAAAGGTGCTATAGAAACAAAATTTGAGAGAGCACATATGTAGTTTATTCCAGCCTGGTCTGTTTATACATAGGTATTAGTATGTAACATTTACAGGTATAAAACATACATTTCTGTATGTTCGGATTAATGCTGAAACGTACAATATGTGCAGCAGCAGCTAAAATGTAAACATTATTTACAGCTAAAGTAATGTAACATTTATGAATCATTTATGTCATAGAGATACAAGCGAATACGATATGATACAAACGATACATAGAGAATCGTAGCACTTTCACCATTTTACAGATACATTTTAGATCCCTTAACCCAACCCCAAACCTAAACATAATCAGTTTACACAGAATATAAACCAAAAATATATACATAACAGACAGGAATATGTAGGCCTACAATTTTTTTATTTTTTATTTTTACAATAGAATCAAAATAATGATGTCATGGTTTCAATGTTTATATATATGGATTTGTACATTTCTGTATGTCTGTAAAGTTGTTCATATGTAATCATTTATATTTTAGATGCTGTCAGTACATCAATATTGTATGTTTAAGTGTCTGTGCAAACATAAATATACGTGTGGTAGAACAACACTTTATGTACCTACATGTGAATACTCATGCGATCAAAGCCGTACATGCAATAATTAATTTGTCACACCAAACTGAACGGCAAAAGGGGATAAATCCACACTTTCAGAAGAGTGCGCTCTTTTATCATCTTCTCTTCTAATGTTTGCAGTGGTTTATGGATGTTTGAATCTGCGGATGTTTTTCTGTTTTCTCTGCAGATGGCATTACGTCCTGTTCATGGCCCTGCACTGAAGTCCTTGAAACAATCCCAGCACCGCTCACAGTTGCTCTCCATCTCCTTGTATTTTGTTTTCATTGTTTGGAGGGAATGTGTGCATACTGAACATGCTGTACAGCATTGCGATGCGATGACATATGTAAGTACTGAGCAAGGCCGTGGAATCTGAGCTTCCATACCTGCGCTGGCACTCTCTGACAACTGCGTTCAGCTCGACTGAAGATGCTATCAGCATGAAATCGCTACAAGCTTATTACTGACAGTCAGATAAGAAAGACAGAGACTACAGCAGAAGACACAGCTCTTCCTCTGGCTTCTCCACCTCTCCGCGGCATTGAGAAGACAAACCGACAGGAAGAGGAACTGAAGCTTGTGCTCTTCTGATGTGGTCACTGACTCTGACGAGACGAGCACAGAGTGACCTCCATGCTTCCGCAAGAGAAAGCTTTTTGGCTTCTTAGACTGGATTTTGAGAAGAGACTAATGTAGAATATTGCCAGACCTCTGCAGATATAGCAGTGCGCTCTACTCGAGCATAAGTGCATGCATTTGTAACTACCAGTAACTACCATGCCGGAAAAAAAAAAAATAAATAAATACAATAAAATGTATATATAAATTTTTATATAAATTCATGCTAAGTATATGTTATGTATATATTTTCAAAATATATTTAAAAATGTATTTCGGGGGGGGGGGGGGGGGGGGGTGTTGCATTGTAAAGTATGTTTCTTGCTGAATGCCATTCAAATGCGTTAAACGTTACAGACAACAAATAAAGCTTTTCTGTGCCACAAGTGTGATATATATGAAAGTATTTTCTTCATATTTCAATTAAAATATATGGAGGGCTTTTAAAAATAAATAAAAAAATATATTTCCAAAAATCATATTGGTAGAAACTATATTTACATAAATATATTTATATAAATTTATATGCAAAGTTCTGCAGCGCACTCCAGAAACAGCTGAAATCAACATCTAAGATAAGTGAATGCTATTTTAATCCATATCGCTGTGTATATTGCATGGATAAACACGCAGTCTAGAGCATGTAATCGCTCTGAGGACACGCTGATAGTAAACAAGTTAAATGAAATAAGCGTTCTCGTGTATGCATTTCAACCGAGGTTCGCTATATTTAGCGGTGTAATCTCAATGGGCCTCATTCATGAAACATGAGCAGAACTAATTTTTGTGTAAATCGCTCATAAAGCCGTTCTGACGTAAACTTTCGAATTCATGAAAATGTTCATATTTTTTAAATGTTAGTTGGTACGAAAGAAATATACACCTGCTCCCTACCACGCGTAAACGGTGCATAAAACGTAAAGCGTAAATGAACATAAAACGTGTTCTTTTTAGCAAACTGATGGCACTGAATATTGATGCACTGCCATAATAATTACAATTTAATTTGCTCTTGCCCTCCTTATTTTTTTTTAGCTGAATTGATAACTGTAAAATGCAGCGCTCGTCACTGTTACTATTTACTCAACCGTCCAATCAATAGAGGAGGGGCGGGACAAATACCGACCAACCATCCTACTTGTATAACGACTGCCTACAACAATGGAGAAGGTAATATTACTGGTTACTGCTTTTTTATATTTAGTGCAATTCTTAATAATGATATAGTAATACATTGCCGCCGTGGATATTCCAAATCATAGCAACTAAAGTGTCTCAGCTGGAAAAACACTGTGCCACCAAAGCGTTCTCAAGCGCCACCAGCTGGTCATTTTAAGAAGAGCGCCTGACACTATTCAGCTGGCTAAAAGCTCTTTGTTGGACCCACGTTATTGAATATTTATTGTTAGGCATATGGCCTATTATTCATTTTTTCATTTAGGAAATATATTGGAGCCAAACCTGTGAAAGTAGACCAGAATATTCCACTGCGTTCCTGGACACGCAATTTGCATAGCTGTAATTCATAGGCGGGATTATGCTAATTGTGAATAAGTGTTAGTAATAAGGGCTAGTGTTAAGCCAGTCGACATGGTAGCCAAGGCTCACATAGTCATAGGCCACTATTGTTAAACCAGTAGGCGTGGTAGCCCAGGCTCACATAGACAGTAATACATGCGGTTCACATGGCTCTTCGGAGCAGCAGCAGTACATATGTCTTGGTGGTAGATCTGCTTTGTGGGGGGTATCTTGTTCTATTCCTGTCTGTTAATCTTTATGTGTGTGGACACATGTATGTGCGCTGATGCATTTATATCTTATACTCAGCGACATGCACATATTGGCTTGTATTGTTCATTTCTATGTCTCCTGCTTTGTGGGGGGTTATTCATATATGTTATGTAGCAGCAGTATTTCTTACATGCTCACAGCAGCATGTTGTGGATGTATTGGCAGTAGCAAATCTCAGTACTTGCTCTGCCGCAGCAGCAGCAGATCTATTCTGCCAAGACCAAATACATTAACATTGTCATGCACATTAACATTGTCAATCCCTCCGAGACTTGTCATGACAGAATTCCTATGGGTGCAGCAGTAATACAAGGTCTTATAGTCACCATGGAATTAAATAATCCGTTTTATTGCAGAGTTTATTATAAATAATTGATCCATGCACATTAGTATTTTGTTTCATTCATGTGCCCTCATTAACTTTAATCATAAATATTAACCTCTCCTCATAAGCACATCTCTTCTCTGATGATGTGCAGCAGGACAGCAATACAGAAACCTGTCACTTACATGAGATCACAGCAATTAGCAAACAACAAGCATCCAACCACACAGTCCTTTCCCCACGGACAAAACCGAGTCCTGCCCTACATTTCTTCATGTTCAAGAAGCCGTTTCTCTGGGATATACATCACAATAAGAAAAGAACTGATGATGGTAATTCCTGTAGCAGCGCTGCTGCGTTTCTCTCTGTGTGTCTGAGACAGCAGGTGGATTTGGTGGCTGCCAGGATAATTTAGAGCAAAGACCAAACTAGATCAGGTCTCAGGTGCTTTTCATGTTCAGCCTGCTGCTTTTGAATGTGACTAAGTGAGTGAATCTACAGAGATGCTTCCAGAACGCTGACTAGATCTATTACAACCATAGCATGAGGCTGTTTGTGCCTCTAACACACCAAATTAAACTCATCCAGCGATCAATCAAGGAAAACCAGAGTGTACTTTGTATAGAAATACTGTAATATTCAGAACTCAAAAAGCCCACCAGGAAATTCCTTGAAATCATTCAGAAAGCATTCAGAAATCAGCACTAATTATGTCACTGTATGTGTGACCACACACATTTACTCCATGCATTACATAAATGGGCTATAAAATAGCTCCACAAATTACAAATATCACACATTTATATGAATTTTATCAGTAAGATCTTTTTAACAGAATTTACTTTTAATCAGCGAGGATGCATTAAACTGATCAAAAGTGCCAGTTAAGACATTTGTAATGTTACAAAAGACTTCTATTTCAAATAAATGCTGTTATTTTGAACTTTCTATTAATCTGTGAATCCTGAAAAATTAATTGTCTGAAGGTTTAACAAAAATATTGCGCAGCACAACTGTTTTCAACATTGATAATAATCAGCAATGTTTCTTGAGCAGCAAATCAGTATATTATTATGATTTCTGAAGATCATGTGACACTGAAGACTGGAGTAATGATGCTGAAAATACAGCTTTGATCACAGAAATAAATTACAGTTTAACAGATATTCACATAGAAAACAGCTGTTTTAAATTGTAATAATATTTCACTATTTTACTGCATTTTTGATCATATAAATGCAGCATTTGTGACAGAAGAGCATTAAATAAGCTTAGTGATCACTAGTGCACATCACTGATAGTGAAACATCTGTAATCAGCCACACAGCAGAACCCCAGCATTATGATGGCTTGATCTCAAACACCACTCCCTTTTCTTAAAGACCAGTGAAAGTGGAGTATGACGTGGTGTTAGTCAGACAGAGAGAAGCATCTGCTGGAGTTTGAGTGGCGATGCAGCGCTGTTAGTCATCACAGATGATACGGTAACCAGGCAACCCTGCTAGAAAAATACATGTGTCATCACAGCGCTGGGTTTCCCTGGAAACAGGAGGCTGAGACGTGTGTGAGGGACGCCGCAGTGAACACTGACCTGTGACGTCCAGCACGAGTCTGAGCGCACACACGCTCCTCATCAGCTCACAGAATCTTCTCAGACAGGGACGTCATAAGGCTGCAGAAACCTCCACTAAAAGTGCGTTTAGTTTGATTTGAAACCAATGAGCGCGAGTCTGGTGATGTTTTATGATGTTGCTAAATGGTTAACGCTCTATTGAGTTTGAAATGACCCACACAGACTGCTGGAGTCAAACACTGTTATGACACAGCGGTCGTGAGTTCTCATACAAGAACACATCTAGTCTGTACTTCACCTTTTTTGATACTGTTGGAAATGTCAAGTGCTGCTCAGCATTAAGCTCTCTCATGTGCTGAGATACAGCTGTACAACATCTGATTCCTGTCTGACCACTGCACACTGATGGATGGAACTTCAGATTATCTGAGTTTGTTTCTTCATCAGGTTTGTAGAAATGTGTCTCTGCATCAGTGTCTCAGCAATGGATGCTCTGCAGTGAATGGGTGCCGTCAGAATGAGAGTCTGATAAAAACATCACAATAATCCACAGCACTCCAGTCCATCAGTTAACATCTGGAGAAGA
>CM041814.1:33901412-33996412 GCA_023376895.1 Aspiorhynchus laticeps | reverse complement strand
TTCCACATTATTTACATTTGTAATGTTCCTGGTCAAAAATGCCTGGTACTTTAAAAACAGCGTGTAAATCTCTCGTTATGCTATAGTATCATCAAATCTTGGATTCAATCTTTTTGTCAACTCGTTTTCTGTCAATTAGCACAGGTTTTGTCTTTCTTTTTGGAGCTGATTGATTATAGATTGTCTCATCGGTCTGAGCTCATGTTCCTCAGTTCAACAAGACCGAATCCAAGATTTGGTGATAATATGAGATTTAAAAGCTGTTTTTAAAAGGCTGGTCATTTTTGACCAGGAACACCAAATGAAGTATTTTCAGCACAGCACAAGGGTTCAAGAAAGCAGAGCCTCCAGAATGAATCAGTCATTACACTGAAATAATCAACCATCACTAATATGCACCGAAGAACCGTTCACAATAAGACCTGAAACAATATTGAGACAGCAAACAGAGTTGATTTCATGTTGACTTTATACTCCAGACAGGATTTTGTTGTTGAAGCAGGCTGATATTGTTGGGGGGTTGTAATGGTGTGTCTCATGTCTTAGGCTTAGTTCACACTGCAGGCTAAAGTGGCCCAAATCCGATTTTTTGCCCAAATGTGACCCATATCTGATTTTCTTATGACAGTCTGAACAGCACAAATCAGGCCCAGGCCACTTTCATATGTGGTCCTAAATCAGATACATATCTGATGTTTTGCAATGCGACTTCAGTCTGAACGAACATGTCGCATGCGATTTTTACGTCATTGAAATGCGACAGACGTCTGGAGGAGGCGGGAAGATTAAAATCACAATGGCAGACAATATATAGACAATACTATCACTTCGTTATTAAGGCTCCGATTGCACATTAACTTAAAAATTGCTAAACAAACGCTAACACGAGCAGGATCCATTTATATTTCTTCTTCTGCACATGCGGGTCACTTCAGGGCCGTATACGGTTCACACATGAGACTGATGGCAGTCGCATTTAAATCACAATGTGAACAATAGCGCAAAAAAAATCAGATCTGAGCTTTAAGACCTGCAGTGTGAACTAAGTCTTATGGGAACTTCTGCTGACCTCATGAGACAGATGAAGTAGTACACACTCCTCAGATCAAATGTGCTGCTGTCGTCAGGCAAGAAACCCCAGAGAGAGAGAGAGATGAGATGAATAAAAGAGGAATGATGAAAGGCCCCATAACACGCGTGTGCCCCTTGCACTGCCTGAGTTCAGTTCTCCAGCTCCTGTTAAGAACTGAATCAATATTGTACGTGTGCTATTCTGAAGTCTGCAGTGCTATCAAACCATTACTAATCACTGAACTGACCTCACCTAAACAAGATCACTACATTCACACATGCTGACGGCCGAAGACAAGCTAATGAAGACTAACTTCAATTTTTCAAACACGGTCAGTCTATTACTGGCAGCCAAATGTCCAGTTAACAGTACGTTCTTGAATTCAAACCGAGTGTATTGGTGCCAGCCACTTTTCTAAAGAAGTTTTTTCCCATTTATTTTTCCCATAGGGATTTTTTGAAATCCTTTGTTAAAGTGTTACAAGCAATGAACCAAACCAACCAGCAACAAGGAAAATCACAACATTACGATCTTTTATTTAAAGCAAAAAAGTGCATGCAAATCAGACAAAAGGCTAAAGTGCATGACAACTAAAACAAGTTTAATCAGTGAAAGATGTACAATCTATGGAAGCCCATTTCTGCCAATTTTTTTTTTTTTTATCATAATTCAGATTTTTTTTCAAGCAATTCTGACATATAAACTCACAATTGTAAGAAAATTTCATTATTGTGAGCTGACTTGCAATTGTGCATTTATATCTTACAATTCTAAGAAAAAAGTCAGAATAATGAGATAAAATTTGCAATTATCTTTTTTTTCCCCCATGGCAGAAACAAGCTTCCATAACAATCTCATAAAGCATTATTAAAGTATTTTGAGAGTGTAGGAAAACTGACTTGATTACGTCATGTGTGGTGCAAAGCTAAAGAAGTTGTTTGCTTGTTGTGACTGATTGGAGTTTTCTGCATAGCATCATGGGTAATGTTATTTATTTATTTATTTATTTTAACCACAAATTAAACAATTATTTATAAAAAAAACAAAAAACACTGAAATAATGCAAACTAATGCCTTAAAGAAAAGCACATATCATCAATTAACGACCCGATTAACAACTGATTAACAAGAAGTTTGGAAACACTTTATTTTAAGGTCTCTTAACTAGTTGCTTATTAGCATGCATATTACTAAAATATTAGCCATTTATTAGTAGTAATTAAGCACATATTAATGTCTTATTCTACATCCCTAATCCTACCAATACCTAAACTTAACAACTACCTTACTAACTATTAATAAGCAGCAAATTAGGAGTTTATTGAGGGAAATGTCATAGTTAATAGTGAATAAGTGTTCCCTATTCTAAAGTGTTACCAGAAGTTCTTACTTTCAGAACCCGACTGCTGCGCTCTATAGCACTCAACATGTTCTCTACTACATCAGCATCAACCTGAGCTCCATTACAACCAGTAGCACAGCTGTCTGCATGGCTAGTATGAAAGCAGTGCACTATTAAAGCAGTCAGCACTGCAGAGGTGTCCTTGAGTCTGTGTGAAGCAGTGTTCGTCTGTCAGTCACACATGCTTCTCCTGATACTCCTCCTAACCTTGACGCTCAGGCTGAGCCACTTCTGTCCCCGGGGCTGAGATGTGAATGCATAATATCAGCACACCATTATCTGTCAGACCAGACACCACACAGAGCAGCACAGCATGCTGGGAAAGAGCAACGACGAGGCCGAATCTGTTCTCTGTAAAGGCGTGAAAAAGCTCGCTCAGATGACTGGATTACAGCAGTCAGACACAATGACTGCGCTGTATAGACAGGAATAAATGCAGCAGAGCCATTATACAGCAGTATGTGTTCCTCATGTATCAGAACACACTGCATTAGTCAAATCATCCGTCAGCCAGACATCAGCCTTGCATCAAAGGACAATTCCTGAAATCCCTCGCTGCAATTTTGTCCGTAGACACAAACACACATGCACCGCTCACACCGAAACCTCCTCGTGAGAAAAGGAAACCACAATGTAAAAAGTGAAAATGAAAAATGAAAAGTAAAAACCTTAAAATTATTAAGTAAATAATAAATAAAAAAGTTAAGTGACAATTGACAATTCACTTAACTTAAAAGTATTAAGTAATTATTAATAAAAAAGTATAAGGCAACAGGTTTCCTATTTTTTTTTAAGTTAAGTCAACTTATCACTTTTTACAGTGATAAGAAGCCTATTTATGAAATCTTGTGTGTCATCAAGCAGCACGCAGACTCAACCAGAGTAAAACAAGCAAAGTTTCACAAAAGTAAAATATTTAATTGTGTTTGGGGCAAATATATGCTTGAATGCTGAATTTGGGGGCTGTAGCTAACTGCTGTAATCACTGTAAAGAAAAATTAAAAAAATTGTTGTTTCAGCTTAAAATAATTTGTTACCCCGCTGACTTAAAATTTTTAGTTTAGTCAACTAAAAATATTCCAGTTATCCCTTAAATTAACATTGAGTATCTTAAAATTTCAAGTTGACTAAACTACAAATTTTAAGTCAGCGGGATAACAAATTATTTTAAGTTGAAACAACTTTTTGAAACATTTTTTTTTACAGTGCCAGTGTGAATATAGTTTTGTAACTCCTTTACATTTATTCAGAGGAGAGCATTCTGGAGGTGAAGCCTCATTGATCTGTTGTTCACGGTGTGTCTGCTCATTGATTATTGATCTCAGAGCTGCTTCAGATTCTTCCCATGATGCTTCATGAATAAAGAGCTCAGGACATGAAAGGAATTGATTAAAGGAGCACAGAAATGAATGAGGACAAATCACAGATGCAAACGCAGCTCTGCTTCAGCAGGGCCTTCATTAGGCTTCATGATCAGATGAACATCCAGTCAGTGACTGAATGATGCCCATCACTGAGAAGTGTGTCCTGCTTCTGACACAAAACCATGACTTCTGACGGATAAAAGTGCGACACCTAGGAGCTGACATTATTCAGACCCTTTCCACACGATCACTGCCAGAGAGACAAATAAACCACAAGTCTGTTTTCCCAAATCTTGTAGTGTTCAAACAAGCAGCTCAACCATTCAACACTGGTAACAAAACAACAACTTGGTCATGCAACCAAGTAGCAGTGTAGCCACACTAAACACTACATCATCCATATGCTTGCTTAGTGATGGCAAATGGTTCACTCTTCTGAGTCAGTTCTTCTCAATGAATGTGTCAAACAGTAAGCAAAGCAATACAAAGCAGTTCAAGAGCTGAAAAGAAAGACAGCATGAAGTAAAATATTTACCTACAATCCACTTGTCACACATAAGAGTGATATAATGCACACGACAAAGAATACAGTTCAGAAGGCTTTTAATATAAATCCACAGGAAGACAGACACCAAAGCAACAACAATAACCGATAGGGATGAAACCGAAATGGGGAATACTTATACCAAAGCAAGAGAGGGACTAATAAGATAATTAACTAAACACAGGTGAACAGACTAACGCAATCAAGGTGAAACAGAAACTTGGTCACAGACTAAACCAAACAGGAGAACAGGGAAAACAAGAAAACACAGAAACAAGGCCTGCGTCCCAATGTGCATACTATCCATCCTAAATTCTATGTGATAGTAGTAATTTTCAATACTATTTAGGGCAGATAGGGTGGATAGTATGCACATTGGGACGCAGGGAAGGTCCATAACATGACAGGGTGTGACACCACTGAAAAAAATTCAGAAATACTGTATATAATACCTGTAAGATCAACACTGAATGTGCAGCTTGTGAACTCTATACTGCAGGAAAATACACTACACCAAAACACTTACCATAAATTACCATAGCCAATCGCTGGACATTACCATGTTTTCAGACATGCACTTTGGGAATCAGTTTTTTTTTTGTTTTTTTTTCAGTAGGCACCTTAGTATTTAGCATTTAGTGCAAATACTATGAACATAAACATGGTTATTAAAGTTATGATACCACATGTTACTGAAGTTCCCAACATAAGATTGGGTTTTAGTTCAGCACTTGAGCTCCTCCTTCAAGGACAACAAGCCAAATCCATTCATTCAAGGTCTGTTCACACCAAGGACAATAACTATAATAATAACTGTAACTATAAAGTTTTAATAATCATGGCACAGAGGAACAATATTGTTGGAATCAGTTTCAGAATGATTTTGTTTAAAAAAAAATTGTAGCCGATGAACATTAAAAACATTGACAGAAAAATATAATCCACCAGACTTTAAAGAGCTGCATCATTTTGCTGCTGAGAAACAACAGAATGTATTTTTTTTTTTAAATGCCGTTTTTAAAAATAGAATTAAACATTCTTTAATTCAGTTTATAAGTGCCAGTGGAGAATTTTGATTGTTTTGTGAGAAATTGCATCTCCATGCAATGTTTACCAGAGAAAAATCTTCTGGATACTTATTTTCATACGAATGTCATAACAAATTAATAATACAATGTGCATTATTTTAATATACATAATTATTTGAAATCTGATATTAAAAATATTGCACATTTCAGTTGCTTCAAAGCATTCAGCTACTCTTTCTTAGTAGGATGTAATGTGGTTAACTACACCTACTTCACATTATGAGTAGTAATTAATAGTAATATGTGCAATAAATGTAAATAAGTATTATGTTATTTGCACTAAAGGTAAAATATTTGAGCAGTTGTAGGTGATGTTATTGAGAATAGAATAGATATTGCCACTGGACATCTGCGCTCACCATAGACAGATACTATAATGATAATTTCACTCTCTCTTATCCCATCAGTCTATTTCTGTCTACATTTGAAGGTTGTTTTTTAGCTTTCCGTCTATCAAACACACAACTGATATGTGTCACTAGTTGCCTCTCGCTCAGTCAAACATGTCATGAGTGATTACTAATAAGCCTGGATTTTCAAAAACGTGCAATAACCCAAATCCCACACGATCAGCAGGACTACAGCCAGATCTCTGAGACTGATGAGAATAAGAACAGAAAACAAATGACCCCAACCCTATATCTCATTCACACTTCTGCACATTCACACATTACTGTCACAGCTCTCATGCAGCAGATTTGAATATAAATATAATAATGCGGATGAGATTCAAGAGCTGCGGTGAAGGAGACGATTATCAATAGAGATGGGAAACTCACACAAAGGCATCAGATGACTCCAGAAGATTTAAAGGAATAGTTCACTCTAAAATGAAAATTCTGTCTTTATTTTCTCTCCTCATATGAGTTTCTTTCTTCTGTTGAACACAAAATAAGATATTTTGAAGAATGTTGGTCACCAGACAGTTGCTGGTCTCCATTGACTTCCATAGTATTTTTATTTTTTCCATTTTATGGAAGCCAATGTATCTTGCGTAAATTATTCATGTGAGTAAGTCATCCTTGTGTTCTGTTACATTATGACCAGTCTGGTGAATGGAGGGGAAAAAAGTTTTACTTTTACTAATTAGTACAGTAAAAACATAACCAATGTCTTACGCATACAATTAAATATAAAACTAAACCATGAAGAATGCAAAAGACATGCAACACTCATTAAATAAAAACTCTTGTTAAATACATTTTTAGCAAACATTTTCTGTGCTTCAGGTGCTTGAGCTGCCACACAATTGTACTGAATAACAACTGTAATGGCAACATAACCTGCAGTGTAACAGACATCTACAGAAGTTCTTATTGAGAATTAACAGAGGTTTAGATGTTGATGTCTTATTGAAAATTTTTCGTTTGAGGTCACCATCATGGCGATCAGTGTTTGCTTTAGTTGGGTTCTTGACCCTTGACTTTTGTTGAGTTGCTTCTTTGCAGGTGTTTTCAGAAAACATTTCTGTGTTGATAAAGCAGCTCAACATGCCTGTTTTAATAACAGGCAAATGACTGCATTAAAGTAGCTTAAACAATTGCCTTTTCTGTTGTTTTGCTTACTTTTGGAATTGAAGTGTTATATGAGAAAGAAGTAATAAACTCAAATTTGAAAAAAAAAATTGTAACACTTCAGTGATTTATGTTGAGCACTTCAGTGATTTAAGATTGTCCAAAACTATTTAAAAGTTTAATACAAACACACTTAGACAGAAGCACTCATCATACAAACCTCAACAATGGTGACAACCCAAAAAAAAAAAAAAAAAATGTTTTGTTTTGTATGCTGGCATGAAGCATGTCATCATTTGTTGTGTTTCATATGCCAAATATTGATATCTGTGAGTGTATTAATGACACAAAACATGTTTTAAAGTTAGCAATGACAGTATTTATACACTCACAGACATCAACATTTGAAACGCAACAGTGTTACCATTTTTTTCACATTGGTTGAGGTTTACATCTCTCAATAACATTTCAATTTCTTAAGTCAGCAGCAAGTACAGAAATAAAGGCTATTTAAGCCACTTTACAGTTTTTCTCAGTTGCTTTGGTGCATTTCTCAGAACAGAAATGAAATTTTCAAAACTACTTGTTCAACCTCCACATCATCTAGTCACTTGAGCACATCATAAAAGCAGTTTCTCATTCTTTTGAACAAGTTGCGATTGCTTTGGTACATTCATGCAACTGATTATGTACATTTGTCTGCTGTTTCCTACATTATCAGAGGCTATTGTCATGTTGCTCAAAATGTATTATATAGTTCTCTGTGCAATAGTCTTACCCCTCAAAACATCTAGTCATTAGTTCATCGTATAAGTCATTAGATGCAAAACGGTTGATCTAGTTGTCATAAACTGTCAAGCATATTTTCTACACATCTCTATTTGACTTTTTGTAAATTTGCCATGAATTGTGCAAGTGAATCTTGACTTTCACTAATGAAGAGAACATAGATCAACCAATGACAAACCAGTTCTCTGAAATAGCTCAAAGGTGCATTTCATGACCCTTCAATTGGAAAGCATATATAGACAGAGGACAACACAAAAGTTACAAATTCTGACGATGGATGAACATCCAGAAAACGATCAGGGTTAACAGCTGAGAGGAAGAGGAGTAAGGATGCATGGTGGAAGGGTACAGAGGAAGAGGAAGAAGAGGTCAAGGACAGAGGTGCATATCAGATGAAATAATGTTGTCAATCATGGCCTTACAATGGCTGAAGGGTGCAGCTAAAAATTGGGAGATCAACCATATCCTCAATAATTCAAACATTTTGAAACAGTCTCTTTCAATCAATATCCCACATACAGTAATGTGTAAACTTGTACTTTTGAAAGGAAATATGGCATACATAAGAAGTGCAGCCTTCTGCATTTCAGTACAGTAACTGTCATCCAAACTGTTGCCATAGTTTACGTCAGGTAATACAGTACTAACAGAGTGCACTGTTACACTTCACACTACTTTACATGTACAAAACATTCGTACAAAAAATTAATGTACTGTATAAATACAAATGTCCATATACTTTTTTTTCTATGTACTATTGACTCTTCTCAACAAATATGCTTTGTTGTTTTGTATAAAACCTTAATTTCAATGGTTGACTGTCATGGTGAAAAAACAACTAAACATTTTGACCAGTGTGGCTCACACGATGACAAAAATACTTTATATTTTGGTGGCCTTGGCCAAATTACTGACACGATAACTAGGTTTTGAAAAATGAACAAAATGTTTTGGGTGAGTAACTACATTTTGCAGACATGCAATAAAGTTCTGAAGTTCCAACAAACAGTTGTGACATTTGCACTCACAGTTTAGAGAATGTTAAGACTGTTTTGAAAAATGTGCCAAAGCAATTGAAAAAAACTGTAATGCGGTCATTTGTCTGTATTAAAACAGACATGTTGATCTGCTTAATCAACGCAGAAATGTTTTCTGAACACACCTGCAATTGCCGCAAAAACAACTCAACAAAAGTCAAGGGTCAAGAGCTGAACTAAAGGAAACACTGATCTCCATGATGGTTATCTCAAACGGAACATTTTTAATAAGACATCAACATCTAAACCTCTGTTAATTCTCAATAAGAACTGCTGTAGATGTCTGACAGAAATAAAGTCAATCTGGTTAGTAATGCTGTAAGTGAAGCTGGCAATGCTGTTCGTGGAGTTGTTTAATCAGATCTTGAGAGATTTAATGTCTTTTATCTTCAGTTCATCTAAGGCTATGGCTGAAGAAAGTTGTAGTTTGTGTTCTTATGTCTCTTTATTTCACTGCTTGTACACAGAGTTGAACTGAGGAAATACAGTGATCTGTCACTACACACTGAAGAGCCACAAAATGGTGTTTATTGTTTGTTTCTTTAAAAATTACAAAATTTGAAAGCTGAGAGTCCTGAGATCTTGTTTCATATCAGAAGTAACCTGCTCTGTGTTGTCTGTCGGTGTGTTGTCAGTTTCCTCTTTGCTCCGCGATGTATTTTTAACTGCGTGAGAACATGATGTGTAGTGTGAGAGCGGCATTGTTTGTCGGGGATAGCAACAGTAACTAAGGAAGGCGGGTCTATGTGAACGGTCAATTCTGGAGCCTAAATGGAATATTGGGAATATTCCTTTTAGGTTTTCCTAACAACTAACATTCCCAGAAAGTTATGAAAATGTTTTTTTTTTTTTTGTGTGACGTGTAATAGGAAGCTAAACAGAACATTATTTAATGCGGTTGGTGGAGTCAGTGTTGTTGTGTAGGACTCAATGCTCAAAAGAAATAGGGGAATTTTCATAGCAGTTTTCCGAGAGAATCAGCCTATGAATAGCTGGCTTATAGTTGTTTCTGAAATTAAGCTAGAAAAGGCATTTAAAAACATTTGAACACCAAAAATAATTAGTTATTGTCACGATCTGCTGGAGCAAGGGAACAAGGAATTATTCTACAACACAGTCTTTATTCATCCAAACACACAGGGAACGTAGGAAACACAGAATGACGTTTAACACCGGAAGCTCGAGACAGGGAAACACAGGGCTTAAATAACAGGAAGCAAACAAGATAATTAATAAAACACAGCTGGGGCATATAGAACTAAATGGGACCAAATGAGAACAGGAACAGGAAAAACCAAATAAGGACATAGAGGGAGAAACTAGGGCAAGGAAGGCAGATGGGGAGCAAAACCAAACACAAGACAGGACACAAGTCTGACAATTATATGTTAATTCAGTTGTTCATGTCTGTCAATGCAGTTCTAGGTATAGAAACACTAGTTTTCTCTGATCTCAATGGAACGGATTCAAGACATTCTGATGTTGGATCAGCTCTGACTCTGTGACAATCTGCAGCTTACAGCGCTTCTGAACGTCTCAGACAAACTCAATGTAACCTCATCAAGAGAGTGCTGTATAACATCAGTCTGAACCTCACAACACCTGACACATCAAACCCAACACTGCTATTAAACATCGATCTGTGTCTGGAGCGTATATACATGTTCACACTATCAGCCTACAGCCAGGAATAGACACGCGTCTGCTCTCTGAGTTACGCTCGCTTCCATCATCCTCAGCGCCTGGAAACACACATCAAACGATGACAAACATTTCATTCTCAGACACAAACTACCTGCAGAGGTTACAAGTTTAACAAGCCACAGAGAGGTCAGACACAAAGTTTAATTTCAAACGGAAATGCAATAGTCCTCACAACTCCGTCTGCTTCATACACGCTAGCCAGCATCGAGAGCCATTCACTGAGCTAAACCAGAAAATGCATTTCACGTACGAAATTCAGCAGATAAAGTGTCTGTCAGGTTAAACATGAGCTTATCGATGCAAATCAATCAATCTGCTGCTCTGCTTATTCCAGCTTACTCCTTTTTGCAGGCTTCCATAAATATTTTGTTCATACATAGAGTTATGTTTCAACTGCATGCAATGAAAATATATTTAGTAGTGCATAGTTCAGCTTTATGCTTGGGCCCTGAGCTCTTTTTCTCAGAAGAAACGTTTCAGAGAATCTCTATCCAGTTTCACTGAAACAACTGAGGTATTAAAGAGCTGTCATTAGTGATGTGTGATAAATAACCATGCTTGTGCCGCACAACCCCAGTAAACTCCTGCTTATAACACTCTGCCTAAGTGTGTCTCTGACATTAAACGTGTAAAATGCATTATAAATAAATGTGGCATTATATCTCAAACTCATTGTGGGTGTTTTAACAGCCTACTCCCACAATGCATTGCACTGCCACCCCTGGGGAAAGGATTTTGCATATAATTGAGCATATACGTAGATGGTGGTGACCTACTGATGATGAATTAACATGCATATGTGTGAATAGATGCACAGCAGGTGTTCTGCGTCTTACATTTACATTTACATTTATGCATTTAGCAGACGCTTTTATCCAAAGCGACTTACAGTGCATTCAGGCTATACATGTTTTATCACTATGTGTGTTCCCTGGGAATCGAACCCACAACCTTTTGCGCTGCTAACGCAATGCTCTACCACTGAGCCACAGGGCTTCCTCTAGTATTTACAAGAAATACATAACATGATATTTAACATTTACAGAGAATATAGTCAATTAAATGTATAAATCTAACAAAAAATTCTCATTTGCCAATGTGATACGTCTTATTAGCTTTATGTCAGACTGCTTCTCATATAAATATATCCTGTTTTAAAGATATTTTTACTAGAAAGCAATACACATACTAATCAGAATCAGAATCATTATTAACAGAGTAATAAATTCAGCCAATATTTGAACTCCTGACCTATATCATGACAATGTAAAGCAATGACTACTTACAACAACATGCAATATGGATGATTGACTCTACAGGTAACATTTTTGTACATAAACACATTTTTGTACATAGAGCAGACATTTAGCAAAATATGAGCTGCATATTTCTGCTTAAATTGAAAAAATAAGTATTTTGTTTTGCTTTAACGTTTGCTTTAAGTTCATCTAAATGCTGGTTTATGACTAAATAATCACAAAATGTAACTAAGAGATATAAAAATTAGTGCTGTCAAATGATTAATCGCGATTAATCGTATCCAAAATAAAAGTTTTTGTTTACATAATATATGTATGTGTACTGTGTTTATTTATTATGTATATATAAATACACACACATACAGTATATATTTTGAAAATATTTACATGTATATACATTTCTATATTTATATCATTATATTTTATATTATATATAAATATATTTAATATATAAACATAACATATTTTCTTAAATATATACATGCATGTGTTTGTATTTATATATAAATAATAAATATACACAGTACACATACATATATTATGTAAATAAAAACTTTGTGATGTGATTAATCGCAATTAATCGTTTGACAGCACTAATACAAATATTAACTTTACAGTCGTCCTTGTAGAATCAACTCTGCAAAAATACAGTATGCCTAAAAATAAGAGTATTTATTTCTTTTATTATTATAAGGTGAATAGTTAGTGACTCTAGAATGAGTTTTCCAGATTTATTTAAGGTATTGATTGTGTTTCAGCTGAGAATCAGAAGAGAGTGATGAATGGCTGCTCAGGAGCTCATGCAGAAGCTCTTTGTATGGAGACGGTTTGGAGTTTTTTATTAGTTTCTGTTGACACTCACTCACTCATATAAAATAATCCAGATTCATCACCAGCACAGCGAGGGTAAGAACACATTTCATCAACAACAGAGAAACAGAAAACCATCTCTGGTCAGCTAAGGTTCTGCTGTAGTATGGCTGCTTACACTCACATACATCTTCTTCTCTACATTTCTTGCTTTCTCTCCAGGGAACATACCCTGCAGGCAGTCTTGACACCTAAACCTGATTGAGCGCTTCCTCAGTGGAACATTTCTTTCTTTCTTAAACTCAAGAAAAAAACGTTTTCTGTTTGCTCTGTTTGCTCACAGGAGCTGTCAGACCAGATGCTCTTAAAATACAATTTATTTTTTCCCTGGCATACCAGTTTAAAATGATATAAAGTATAAAAAGTAGTATAAAATACACACACAACTATCTATCTATCTATCTATCTATCTATCTATCTATCTATCTATCTATATGTATACATATATATATATGCAACAAAGTACATAGTTCGGGGAAGAAGGAGGCGGGAACTGGCAAACATTCAAACCATTTAATGATCAAAATAAACAAACACACAACGATAGTATGCTGCAGCTCCTTACGGACGACTGCCGCATAAAACACAAATAAAAATACAACAGATACCAGGCCTGGTCCTCTCTCATCTTACACTGTCGTCACTCCTCCCTTTATCCTTGCCTGTAATTCTTTAGCTCAATCTCATATTCACAATAAAACATTAGTCTGAATGTCCGCTGAGGAAAGTGATATCTTTGTCGTACTATCCTTTCATCTATAAGGGTGATTTCCGATGACAGCGCTGCTCAGAGCATTCATTGGCAGCGTCTTACAAGCTGTTGTTAACCTGTTAACATGCACCAGGACGCCAGCGCACTGAAAGCTCTTTGTTTGCACACGTCATTGTTTTCAAACAGATAAAGTAAAACAGGACAAAATTAATCTTGACAAACTATATATCATTTTGAAGGTCTAAGCCTCAAGCATCGACGACAGATCGCTGTTTTTCGATAGAAAGCTTATAAGGAATGTATTTGCTAAATTTGTGTAAGCAGTACACATCAAAACATGTATAAAAAAAACGCAGTACATACCAGATTCATCCTGATAACGACACTCAAACGTATCCACTGCTGTAAATCCCGGTTTCGTTTCAGAGATAAGGGTCCACTGAACAACATTCCATCGAGCAATTTTAGTCCAAAGAAACAACAACGTTGTAATTTGGATCGTTATTGATTTGTTTACGTCTCATCTCTTCAGGGAGAGTTATTGTTTGTGTCCGTTTTGGAACAAATTACGCTCAAAAACAGCGTCTTGGTGGTAAAAAAACAGCAGGATTTTGTAGCAGGCAACGTCCCAAACAGAATGAGATCATCCAAAACAAAAAAAGTCAAAGATACACGGAAGATTGTTTATTTGAATACTGGCGCTCCCTCGCGACAGCGCGTGACGCACGCTGTGACGCACCTGTCATCTGATGGGGGCGTAACTTAGCGATCTTTTTTGCTCAAATAAACCTTTTTTTTTTTTTCTTCTTCAACAGTTTTCATATATGTTTGCGTGTTTTGTGGGGAATTGCCTGTATCTGTATGATTAACATCTGTATGGCTGATAATCAGCATGTAATTACTGACTGTTCACAGATATCAGTGTGAATGCAGTCTATATAAAAGGCCATTATAATGTGATTATTGACTATATGGGCCATCTGTATGATTAGCATCTGTATGAATGATCGTCAGCATGTGATTACTAACAGTGTTGGGAAGGTTACTTTGGAAATGTAATAGGTTACAGATTACAAGTTACCCTACTTAAAATGTAATAAGTAGTGTAACTTTTCAATTACTTTATTAAAGTAATGTAACTGATTTTTGTACATAAACACATTTTTGTACATAGAGCAGACATTTAGCAAAATATGAGCTGCATATTTCTGCTTAAATTGAAAAAATAAGTATTTTGTTTTGCTTTAACGTTTGCTTTAAGTTCATCTAAATGCTGGTTTATGACTAAATAATCACAAAATGTAACTAAGAGATATAAAAATTAGTGCTGTCAAATGATTAATCGCGATTAATCGTATCCAAAATAAAAGTTTTTGTTTACATAATATATGTATGTGTACTGTGTTTATTTATTATGTATATATAAATACACACACATACAGTATATATTTTGAAAATATTTACATGTATATACATTTCTATATTTATATCATTATATTTTATATTATATATAAATATATTTAATATATAAACATAACATATTTTCTTAAATATATACGTGCATGTGTTTGTATTTATATATAAATAATAAATATACACAGTACACATACATATATTATGTAAATAAAAACTTTGTGATGTGATTAATCGCAATTAATCGTTTGACAGCACTAATACAAATATTAACTTTACAGTCGTCCTTGTAGAATCAACTCTGCAAAAATACAGTATGCCTAAAAATAAGAGTATTTATTTCTTTTATTATTATAAGGTGAATAGTTAGTGACTCTAGAATGAGTTTTCCAGATTTATTTAAGGTATTGATTGTGTTTCAGCTGAGAATCAGAAGAGAGTGATGAATGGCTGCTCAGGAGCTCATGCAGAAGCTCTTTGTATGGAGACGGTTTGGAGTTTTTTATTAGTTTCTGTTGACACTCACTCACTCATATAAAATAATCCAGATTCATCACCAGCACAGCGAGGGTAAGAACACATTTCATCAACAACAGAGAAACAGAAAACCATCTCTGGTCAGCTAAGGTTCTGCTGTAGTATGGCTGCTTACACTCACATACATCTTCTTCTCTACATTTCTTGCTTTCTCTCCAGGGAACATACCCTGCAGGCAGTCTTGACACCTAAACCTGATTGAGCGCTTCCTCAGTGGAACATTTCTTTCTTTCTTAAACTCAAGAAAAAAACGTTTTCTGTTTGCTCTGTTTGCTCACAGGAGCTGTCAGACCAGATGCTCTTAAAATACAATTTATTTTTTCCCTGGCATACCAGTTTAAAATGATATAAAGTATAAAAAGTAGTATAAAATACACACACATCTATCTATCTATCTATCTATCTATATGTATACATATATATATGCAACAAAGTACATAGTTCGGGGAAGAAGGAGGCGGGAACTGGCAAACATTCAAACCATTTAATGATCAAAATAAACAAACACACAACGATAGTATGCTGCAGCTCCTTACGGACGACTGCCGCATAAAACACAAATAAAAATACAACAGATACCAGGCCTGGTCCTCTCTCATCTTACACTGTCGTCACTCCTCCCTTTATCCTTGCCTGTAATTCTTTAGCTCAATCTCATATTCACAATAAAACATTAGTCTGAATGTCCGCTGAGGAAAGTGATATCTTTGTCGTACTATCCTTTCATCTATAAGGGTGATTTCCGATGACAGCGCTGCTCAGAGCCTTCGTTGGCAGCGTCTTACAAGCTGTTGTTAACCTGTTAACATGCACCAGGACGCCAGCGCACTGAAAGCTCTTTGTTTGCACATGTCATTGTTTTCAAACAGATAAAGTAAAACAGGACAAAATTAATCTTGACGAACTATATATCATTTTGAAGGTCTAAGCCTCAAGCATCGACGACAGATTGCTGTTTTTCGATAGAAAGCTTATAAGGAATGTATTTGCTAAATTTGTGTAAGCAGTACACATCAAAACATGTATAAAAAAACCGCAGTACATACCAGATTCATCCTGATAACGACACTCAAACGTATCCACTGCTGTAAATCCCGGTTTCGTTTCAGAGATAAGGGTCCACTGAACAACATTCCATCGAGCAATTTTAGTCCAAAGAAACAACAACGTTGTAATTTGGATCGTTATTGATTTGTTTACGTCTCATCTCTTCAGGGAGAGTTATTGTTTGTGTCCGTTTTGGAACAAATTACGCTCAAAAACAGCATCTTGGTGGTAAAAAAAACAGCAGGATTTTGTAGCAGGCAATGTCCCAAACAGAATGAGATCATCCAAAACAAAAAAAGTCAAAGATACATGGAAGATTGTTTATTTGAATACTGGCGCTCCCTCGCGACAGTGCGTGACGCACGCTGTGACGCACCTGTCATCTGATGGGGGCGTAACTTAGCGATCTTTTTTGCACAAATGAACCTTTTTTTTTTCTTCTTCTTCAACAGTTTTCATATATGTTTGCGTGTTTTCATCACTTGAATTAAGATTATAATATTTTAATTTTAAAGGAGACATTGGATGAATAATATCTTTAATTGCATATAAATGTGTCTTAGCAGTTTGTAGACACAACCACCCTACAATGATAGAAATTCACTCCTTTTTTTAATCCCCCCAAAACCTAAACAGTCTCAATTATCAAGCCATTTTGATTTTGGAGTGAATAGCACTCTCTTCCACCTTCAATACCATGACTGAGGTGAGACCCTTGAGCAAGACACCAAACCCCTAACTGCTCCCCAGGCGCCGCAGCAATATGGCTGCCCACTGCTTCGGGTGTGTGTTCACGGTGTGTGTGTGTTCACTACTGTGTGTGTGCACTTGGATGGGTTAAATGCAGAGCACAAGTTCTGAGTATGGGTCACCATACTTGGCCTCACTTCACTTCTCTTTCACTAAATGTGTTTATGCCTGGCTGCGCAAATCATTTTACTCCAGACTATTTTCTGAATGAGGGACAATTCAAGGCAGGTTTTGTTAAAAAGTTAAAACTCAAGGATGGATCACTTCCACAGAAGAGAAGGGTGGGGTGAGCAGAGCTCATTAGCATGTAAAGAGATATGCACCTAATCGAGTCGCTGTGAACAGAGCTATTTTTGACAAGGTAAAAAGGGTGTTGTTTTACACGACCACTGAGACCATTTCAAAAAGACCCTTTGAATCATACCACCTTGTGGAAAATGGGCTTCCGATGTCCCTTTGAAGCACATCCACCACAAAATCAGACTTAATTTAAAATCATGCTGAGGTTAAATAAACTCTTAAAAACTAAAGGTGCTTCAAAAGGTTCTTCAAGCGATGCCATAGAAGAACCATTTTTGGTTCCACAAAGAACCATTCAGTCAAAGGTTCTTTAAAGAACCATCTCTTTCTTACCTTTTTATAATCTGAAGAACCTTCTTTCACCACAAAGAACCTTTTGTGAAACAGAAAGGTTCTTCAGATGTTAAAGGTTCTTTATGGAACCATTTAGACAAAAAGGTTATTCTATGGCATCGTGAAGCACCTTTATTTTTAAGAGTGTACAGATTTAAAATCGTAACAAGAAATAATAAGAAGCAAGAAATAAAAAATAGCTATGATACTGTTTTTGAAATCAAATCTTTGCATAGCTATGACAGGAAACACTGGATCTAACAATGCCTTAGAAAAAAATAGTTAATCTGAAAAAAATAAAGCATATACAAAAACCCATATGGGAAATATAAGAGTTATTGGATAAGCATGTTATAAACTTCTGAAACATTGGTGTTTCATATTTTAGAGCAGTCACTGCAATTTATGAAAGAAAACAATTAAATGTATATGGCAGTGTATGTGAAAAAAATCAGATGTAACCCCCCTTGTAATCCTTAACATATTCATAAGTAACTGTAATTTAATTACAAATTTTTTCTCAGTAACTGTAACTGATTACAATTACTTTTATTTTGTAATTAAATTACGTAATTCCGTTACATGTAACTAGTTACTCCCCAACACTGATTACTAATGTATGAGCAGGAGCATCTGTATGTCAGGAAATCAGTATGTACTTAAGTTATTTTTTTTTATTATTTTTTTTTTTTCATCACTCAAAAATGATTATTATTGTATTTTTCTAGTGCTCAAATAAATCACTTATACGATGTCTAAGATTCTGTCTACTGTTTTATAATTGAAAAACTGCAGAGGCATGTATAATGACTAAATAGTTCGTAGTAGAACCCTTCAATAATTTGGTAAATATTTTTCCTCAAACAGAGAGGGGGGGGGGGGACTAGAAAAATGGCTGCAGGAATCTCATTTTTCATGGTATCTTCTTCAGATTTGAAATATAAACTCATGAGACATGTGACTTTCAACCCATTACTTTTCTGGATTGCTTCAGGACTGATTTCATGTATTTTTATATGAAAAAAAAAAAAATTACAGGTACAATTTTTAGTACAAGTCTATAACTTTTTATATTTTTGAGCATTATCAACTCTGGATGATGGATAGTAAAGCCCAAAGGGTCTTCTTTACAAAGACACCAAAATTGTGTGTGTGGCACACTGAAGTCAGGAGCTGTTACCATTTTAAGTTAGTTAGTCATTTTCAGCTGTGATTCCCAATATGGGGGTGCTGGTTAACAGGTTAAAGTGCCCCAATTATGGATTTTTGAAAATGATTTTTCATGCAGTGTGTAACAGCTCTAAGTGAATGAAAACATCCTGCAAAGTTTCAAATCTGAAAGTGCACCGTGTATAAAGTTAGTGTCTCAAAAGTAAGAGTCGACTCTGAATCATTTAAACGAGTCGTTTTTAAAATGAATCCCAAGATGTTTCATGTTGACGTCAACGTGAAACATTAGCGTATTGCCTGCCCACTTGTTGCACGCGCAGACCTGGGAAAACTTGATTTTTGCGTTGGTCTGAATGAATGTGCAAATTCATTCTTTGCCACTCAGAGTGCCGTCACGCAAAGGAGGGGTTTGGAAAAATGAATCGTTGAGCGTATCATTTGGGAGTCGTTGAGCAAATAAGGTGAAAAGAAATGCATATTATAAGAAAATGAAAGTGTTTTTTGACCTTGCATGCATGTCAACCTTTCATAACCCATAATAGGGGCACTTTAAAAGTAAAAATAACTTCCGTGTTTAAAACTCTGTTTCAGTCTCTTTCAATATAAAAGTCTTTACTGCTGCTGACTTACTCATAAAAACAGTCCCTGTCGCCATCCAATGGCGGAATAATGTAACTAATCACTGTCACGAACACACACACTGTTTCCCAGTACTAAATACTACTATTATTTATATAACATTTATTAAATAATAATATTTAATAAACAACAACAGTCATCATAAAAGTGGCAGCCAATTCAGTCAAAAGTACAAAGACAGCGCTCTGATATACAGCACTGAAGTTACATAAAATATAACATGATGAGCCAAAAACTATTTGCTCTAGAACAAATAATAGATTAATGAGACAAAAGACTACCCGTTAGATTTACCCAAAACAAATTATATGTCATGTTTAACCACTATAGAGACATCAGAGCCAGCGGCAAATTCCAGAAGATCTGTCCGAGGTAAGGCTGCTCTCCTCGGGTTCATGAGCGCTGAACGGCTGCTGACGCCCTGGAGCTCACATCTCTGAAACCGAAGCAAATTTTCAAATAGACGTTATCTTTATTAACAAACTGCATATTTGTAGTCTAAACAAGTACATTCTCGCATAAAAATCTCTTAAAACTACATTCAGTATTATTTGTCAAATTATAGTGGATTTGGGCCATGACATGCTCTGTGAGAAATATCGCAAGCGGAGTGATACAAACGCTGAAACGGATGGAGTTCTGTTTTCACTAGAATATCGCTAGAAAGATTTCACTAGAATATTCACTAGCATTTCACTAGAACAACCAATTGCCTCTAGACTGCCGCCTTGCACCTTCCATTACCATTTTTAAATCGAGATTGAAAACGTATCTTTTTTCCTTAGCATTTTAATCTCACATTATTGTTGTTTTATTGGCTGTCTTGTTTGCTTCTTTTCTGTTTTTCTTTTCTCTTTTAAATTTATTTTACAACCCCAAATCAGAAAAAGTTGGGACAGTATGGAAAACGCAAATAAAAAAAGAAAGTAGTGATGACTTGTATTTCATTGCAGACAATATGAACACAAAATATTTCATGTTTTGTCTGGTCAACTTCATGTCAGTTGTAAATATACATCCTTTCCTGTCATTCAGACCTGCAACACATTCCAAAAAAAGTTGGGACAGTAAAGCATTTACCACTTTGTAATGTTGCCATTCCTTTTCACAACACTTAAAAGACGTTTAGGGACTGAAGACACCAAGTGATGAAGTGTTTCAGGTGTAATTTTGTCCCATTCTTCCTGCAAACAAGTCTTAAGATGGGCAACAGTACGGGGTCTTCGTTGTCACATTTTGCGCTTCAAAATGCGCCACCCATTCTCTATTGGAGACAGGTCGGGACTGCAGGCAGGCCAGTCAAGTACCCGTACCCTCTTCCTCCGCAGCCAGGACTTTGTAATGTGTGCAGAATGTCGTTTTGCATTGTCTTGTTGAAATATGCATGGACGTCCCTGGAAAAGATGTCTTCTTGAAGGCAGCATATGAAGGCAGCATATTGTGCTCAAATCTCTATGTACTTTTCAGCATTAATGGTGCCATCACAGAAGTGCAAGTTACCTTTGCCAAGGGCACTGACACAACCCCATACCATGACAGACCCTGGCTTTTGGACTTGTTGCTGGTAACAGTCTGGATGCTCCTTTTCTTCTTTGGTCCGGAGCACACGGCGTCCATTCCTCCCAAAAAATACCTGAAATACTGATTCATCTGACCACAGTACACGTTTCCACTGTGTGATGGTCCATCCCAGATGCCTCCGAGCCCAGAGAAGTCGACGGCGCTTCTGGACACTGTTAACATAGGGCTTCCTTTTGGCACAGTACAGTTTTAACTGGCATTTGTGGATGTAACTACGTATTGTGGTACTTGACAAAGGTTTGCCAAAGTAGTCCTGAGCCCATGTGGTGATATCGCTTATAGATGAATGACGATTCTTGATGCAGTGCCGCCTGAGGGATCGGAGATCACGGTTGTTCAGCTTAGGCTTGCACCCTTGTCCTTTACGCACTGAAATTCCTCCAGATTCCTTGAATCTTTTAATTATGTTATGCACTGTTGAAGGTGAAATATCCAAATCTCTTCCTATCTTTCTTTGAGGAACATTGTTTTTAAACATTTCAATAATTTTCTCACGTATTTGTTGGCAAACTGGCGATCCTCTGCCCATCTTTGCTCCTAAAGGACTAGACCTTTCTTGGATGCTGCTTTTGTACCAAATCATAATTACAATCACCTGTTGACATCAACTGTTTCAAATCACATCATTATTTAACCAATTTACCTCATTACTAGCCCTAAATTGCTCCTGTCCCAACTTTTTTTTGGAATGTGTTGCAGGTCTGAATGACAGGAAAGGATGTATATTTACAAATGACATGAAGTTGACCAGACAAAACATGAAATATTTTGTGTTCATATTGTCTGCAATGAAATACAAGTCAAAGTAAATTTAGAAATCACTACTTTTTTTTAATTTGCGTTTTCCATACTGTCCCAACTTTTTCTGATTTGGGGTTGTACATTGTTAAGCACTTTGGATATCTTTGCTATGTTTAAATGTGCTATATAAATAAAAATTACTTACTTAATTATCATTATGTCAGTTCATGAAACCTCATCCCTGTTAGACACGCCACAGTCAACTATAAGTGCTAATACAGGAGAGTGAAAGCGTTTAGGAATAGAAACAACATAAAGACCATGTACAGTCACGGAGCAGGTCATCGAGCGCTGAGGATCATGGTGTTTAAAAGTTGCCAAAGCTGAAGAGCTCCAAACTTCCACTGGCATTAATATCAGCACAAAAACTGTGCGGCAGAGCTTCACGGAATGGGTTTCCATAGTCGAGCATCTGCATGAAGCCTCACATCATCAAGTACAAAGCCAAGAGTGGGATGGAGTGAGTAAAGCACACAAACACTAGACCCTGGAGCAGTGGAAACCTGTTCTGTGAAGTGACCAATCACACTTCGGTCTGGGTTTGGAGCACGTTACCTGCCTGACTGTACTGTGCCGACTGTAAAGTTTGGTGGAGACATTTTGGACAATGCTGTGCTTCCAGGTATGTGGATCAGTTTGAGGAAGGCCCTTTTCTATTCCAGCATGTCTGAGCCCCAGTGCACAAAGCAAGCACCATAAAGACATGGTTGGATGAGTTTGGTGTGGAAGAACACAGAGCCCTGACCTCAACCCAATCTAACACCTTTGGGATGAACTGGAATGGAGACTGAGAACCAGGCCTTCTTGTCCAACATCAGAGCCTGATCTCTGACTCAAAGATTCCACAGAAACACTCCAAAATCTTGTGGAAAGCCTGTTGGTTTAACACTTAGGAGTCCCAACTTACCCCATTAGTGACTTCAACTTCTGTCTGTTCCTCACACAAAAATAATGATGACAGTTTCCATTTTGGGATGTCCGCATTTTGGTTTTCAAAAGTTTCAGAGGACTTCATATAGTGGTGTTAGTGAGACGACAAGAACAACATGCCTGATTTATTTCTCTCTTTCATTGTGGTCACTTCAAACCCTGTCTCTCAGACTGCTTCCGTTGTTTTTATCCGTTGTTCTCTCTGGAGAGAGATTGTGAATGAACAGAAACACAGTGAGAGGCTTTGCAGAGTCAGACTTCATTCAGTATTAACGCAGAAAGACGCCGTCATGTCCTGCTTTCACTGCTGGACACAGGACAGTCTGCCCTGATGCATAGAACATCAGCTGCTCTTATAACATGTTATGCAACCAGAATTACATAAAAGTTCACTCTGGTCCTCTCATGTGATTGGCTGTTCTGAGCAGACTGCTAATATTGTGTATAACAGCACTGGGACATTTCACTGTTTGTATGATTACACGTCTGTGTGTTTCTTGGTAATAATTCAAAGTTTTCTATTTTTATTTTTATTTTTGAAGTCAGATCACAGCCATCATAATATTTGGAACAATTGCACTCTTGCTCATCTGATATTGCTTAAATGTCAGCTCTTAATATCCTATCATGTACCCATCATGATATACTGTACTGTATTAATTTATCCATAAAGCGTAACATTATCCAGAACATATGATGCTTTTTGTCTCAAATGAGTTTACTATCTTAATGCATGTTCCTGGTCTAATTGTGACTGACTTATTTCTTTATCTTTTTTTCCTTAGAATCTTTGAGTAAAATTACTATTAATTATGCCTTTTCTGAAACAACTTTCCTTTCCAACTGACATCATCAATCCCTCTTATTTTTCAGCCGCTTTCATACAGAGACACATTTCACCACCTAATGAAAATAGTTCCAAACAAATCTGAAATCTGAAATACACACATTCATGGTGATTCATTCTTGAATAATTTTGTGTTTTTGGTTGAGTGAATGATTAAACCACTCTGTCATAAATACAGCTACTTGTTTAGTTCCTGAATGAATCTGCACTTTTGAACAAAACAGTTGAGTGAATGATTCAACGACTCACTTACTCAGATGCCCATTTTCCACAAGTTGATATGATTCTTTACGGTCTTAACGAAAAGTCTATAACATACTTTGGTTAAAATTTCTCAATGGTAGTGTAAAAGAACACCCTTTTTACCCTGTCAAAAACAGCTCTGTTCACAGCGACTTATTTCGGTGCATGACTGTTTAAATGCTAATGAGCTCTGCTGACCCCGCCCCTCTCTTCCGTGGGGTGCAAACTAGCACAAATAGCAGGTGTGTGGATCTTTGCACCCCTGGATCCTGCTTTTACCCAGGGCTCTTTGAAGGTAAAGGTCAAGTTTACTCTGGTGGACCCACAGCAGGTGAGTCATGCACATTCACACCTCGACTGACATTTCAATCCTCTGTCGTCTGATAATGTGGAGATCTGTCAAACTGTCTGATGCCCTGCACTGAGAGAGGTGAGGATATCTCCCATCCATCAGCACCAGGAGCGTCTCCTCCAAATCTGCTTCAAAAGCATCCAGGGTTCACTGTCCCAGCACTACACTGTACAAAATTGCTGTAAGAAAACGACCATATTCTGACGGTAACATCCTGTTTTTTCATTACAACAGTAAAATCCCATAAAAAACAATGAATTCTGGGTAATATTTGTTGTTTTCGGGGAAAGTATCCTTCTGCAGTCCTTTGAAGTAACAGCGCTCAGATTCGACACTCAGAGACTGTGTTTCAAATCACACCCTACACCCTCATTCACTATTCCCTACATGAGTTTACTAATATAGCCCACCTGACAGAGAGAATGAACACTAATAAGTGAATACAGCCAATGATGAACAGCTGCTGTGAACAAGCAGAATCACTGAAGAAAAGAGAAAAATTAAACTACAACTGACAAACAGCCACAGCCTTAGATGAAATCAACTGAAATAAAACAGCAGAGGATGATTAAGCAACTCCACAAACAACATCACCAACTTCATGCATTACAGTCTGACTTTATTGCTGTCATATCTACAATCTATGAATCTACAAAAATTCTTTAAGAATTAATAGACATTTAGATGCTTTATTGAAAATGTTTCGTTTGACCTCACCATTATGGCGTTCAGCGTTTGCTTTAGTTGGGCTCTTGACCCTTGACTTTTTAAAGTTAGATTTTTTTTTGGTTTGTAAAACACATTTGTTATAACAATAAAAGCCAAAAAAAAATAAGTGAATGTTTTTGGATTGAACTCATCATGAAGCGGCCTGCTTCTCTGATCTCATTCAGTCTTTAATGAAGTGTTGTGTTTTTTTATTAGTTTTGTGTTATTTATGTTAAATGCTGTATGATACTGCGAAATTACATTATATTATGAAGAATTATAGAACAGCTTATGCACAAAACCTTCAGTGCTACAGCATCATTTAGACACATACAGACATCAAGAATCAACATATGAATCTCAACAATGGTGAGTCAAAAGCTTCATGCTGCAATGCATGCTGGGTACCAGCACAGTACAAAACTCACCCATGACTCCCAGCATGCATAATGAATAAATTATGCCATTGAATTGTCCACTTATTTTCTCTAATTCTTTCCATTTGCTTTTATAATTGCTTTTGTTTTGTGTTGAGTTTTAGTAGCGTGTTTTGTGATGTTCAGAGTTGATCTGTTTGTTTATTTTGGTTGATTGTCACCATTGTTGAGATTCATATGCTGATTATTGAGGTGTGTGTTTCATAGCACTTTAGAGTTTGTTTTTTTTAAGTTGTCAGTAATGTTCTTAACAATTTTACATAAACTAGAACAAAAAAATTAACAGGCTGTTATTACATCATCACTTTGGTAACACTAGAAAAAAAAACTCACGTATCAGTGAATATGGTGTTTAATGATGGTTATGTCATTAGCAAAACACAACTAACAATATTACAGAATCTTGCCATAACAAATGTGTTTTAAAACATGCTTACAGCAGCAAAAGAAAAGTTAATGTTTAAAAGTTAAGGTTCAAGAGCCCAACTAAAGCTAACACTGATCTCCATCATGGTAGTTAAAAAAACAAACTTGCATTTCTGTAGACATCTGACAGAAATAGCATCAGTCTGGTTAGTAATGTGTGAAGTAATGCTGATTTAGGAGTTGTTTAATCAGATCTTGAGAGATTTAATGTTTTCTTTATTTCAGTTGAGTTCATCTAAGGCTGTGGCTGAATAAGAGTTAATAAGAGTTTCTTGTTAGATACTAGCAGTTACTAGAGTGCTAATATTGCATTACGCATGTGCTCTTGTGTACACTCTAAAAAATGCTGGGTTAAATATAACCCAGCACTGGGTTAAAAAGGGACAAACCCAGCGGTTGGGTTGTTTTGACCCAGCGTTTGGCAGAGGTGTAAAGTCCAGGGCCCGGTTTTTCAAAAGTAATCCACTAGGATTTTGGATAACGGATTGGATCAAATCTTGAAAATGTGTTTTTCAAAAGACAAATCGGATTACATAATCGGATTAGATCACGTAATCCAATCTTGGTTTTGATCCAGATCAAACCTTTAGTTTGGGTTTTTTTTAGAACTTTTTTGTAGGATTTGGATCACTTTGATCCAAAAAATCTGGATTAAACTGATCCCATCAGAAGGGTGGATTCAGCGTGGATTTCATGGCCAAAATGTAATGAAAACTTTAAAAATGTATCAAATAATACTATATTTGGATCATGCAGTATCTTACAAGATATCCTATTTATTCATAAGGTTTTAATTTTATTTGTTCATCCGTCAGGCTACAGTGATTAGGTAGGCTTTAACGTATTCAGCCTTTTAGTATAGGCCTACAGCAAAGTAGAAAGAGTTTGGCCTCATAAAATAATCCCCCAAACAGCTGTCAAAATTGACCAAAAACAATACATTTTATTCTGTCACTAATTGATATATATATTCATCACAATCGAAAATATTTTTGTTTTTAGAATATTTATTAGTGATGCATGCAATGATTACAGAATAACCCAAAAAATGCAAAGAATGGCAATCACTGATTTTTGAAATCCAAAACAAATCCAAATCAGAAATAGTGTCTAACTATTGCGTCCCTTGTTGCACGTCCTGTTTGCTCATTCTGGCAGAATGCAGGAGGTTGGTTAGGGTCTCCAAGGGGCTCAGGTGCATCATTGTCAGCACAGAGAGGGACATTGCGCTTAGTAGCGATGTTGTGCAGGACAATACAGGCAAGGGTTATGTTGCATGCTTTCTGTGGTTCCGCTCTCAGGTAGTTAAGGCATGCAAAGCGCCTCTTAAGAACTCCATTTAAACGCTCAATTGCACATCTTGCTCTGCAATGAGCAGTGTTGAAGCGTGCCTGCGCTGGTGTATTTGCTGTTAGAAAAGGAGTCATCAGCCATGGTAGGAGTGGGTAGGCACTGTCTCCTAATATTACGCCATCCGGTCGGTTGGTTTGGAGGTCTCTATATAGAGCGCTCTCCCTCAGGATGCGTGCATCATGGACAGACCCAGGCCACTTGACAACGCAGTTGGTGATGATGAGGTCAGCATCACACACAAGTTGGACATTGATGCTGTGGCTCCCCTTTCTGTTTATAAACTCCCATTCATTCTCACGAGGTGCTTGTATATGCACATGTGTGCAGTCGATTGCTCCAATAGTATTGGGCATATTCCCCAAAAGAAAAAAGCTGCGCTTGGCCTGGGCAATCTGGTTGTCCTTTGGAAAAGAAACAAATTCTTTGACCAGGCTGGCCAGTGCGATTGACACATCTCTCACCACATCACACACAGCTGATTTCACCACTCCCATATAGTCACCAACAACTTGATAGAAAGTCCCACATGCATAAAATCGGAGAGCAATGAGGATCTGGTCTTCCACAGACAGACCGTGACTCCTTTGGGTTCTGTGTTGAAGTTTTGGCCTGAGAAGGTTCACAAGGTACTCTATATCAGCCTTCCCAAAGCGAAACCGGACATACAGCTCCTCAGTGGTGTATTGCTCCAGTGGCTTGGTACGTTCAACATACACCCTTTGACGGTATCCTCTCCTGGCAAAGTGGTGGTGGCGGTGGACAACACCTGCCATTTCACTGTCTCTCTGTGAATCCTCTGAGAAAGGCTGATTTATATGGCAGTGTAGTTGGTCTTTTCAAACACACCTATTACAACTGATTAGTTTTGGCTTGCGTTCAATTGAGGCAATTGGACCCAAGGCCTATAATTGATGAACAATGTTCACTATAGTAAAGCAACGGAACCATGGACTCAAGAAGCTGCAACTTCACAGCTGCTGAAACCAATGCACTACTAGAGGGTGTTCGGTGCCATTATGGAACAATAGTGGGAAGTTTTAATTCTGCTAAGGATACCAACAAAAAGAAAAATGATGTTTGGATTTTAATCACAGAAAATGTGAATGCCATAGGGTCTGGCCAGAGGAGGACCACAGACCAAATCAAATTGCGGTGGAAGAATCTTAAGGCCAGGGCAACAAAGGACCATGCTGAAGCCAAAAACCCACAAACAGGCAACAAGCCATTTAAGAGGGGAGATTACACAGATGTGGTCCTCGACATCATTGGAGGTGAGAAGTCGCAAGCTCTCCATGGTATTCAAGGTGTTGTAGGGGATGGCGAGCCTTGGATTGAGGAGGAGGAGGAGAATCTGCCAGTTCCTCCTGAGGCTGATCCAGAGAGCGTATTTATATTGAATCTCAGCTCTGTTCCTGAGGAAGAAGCTGGATCCTCATTGGTTGAGCCAGTGGTAGTTGCCACAGGATCTCAGAGGAAAGGCTTGAAGCGCCCTTCATCAAACAAAGATGATGATTACAAGGCACTTCTGCAAAAAGAGACTGAAAGGGCAGAAGCACAGCTTCGTCTGGCAGAGGAACAACTGACTCTGACCAAACTGCAGCAAACCAAGGCCAGACTTGAGATCCGCCTCCTAAAGGCTACGCTCAGACAAGCTGGTCTCTCCACATCAGATGAGGAAGTCTGAAATTATTGTGGAGTATTTGACATTGTCTTTTTTTTTTAATTCTATACATCTATACTTGATACTTGTTATAAATATCCTCAATGTACAGTGTTTGTGTTGTAGGTCTCAGATGAGCGGACTGCTGGAAGAGGATGGGGTGGGGTTTTTCTTGTTTTTAGTTTTTTTTAAATGTGTGGGTTTTCATTTCAAAGAAAAATAAAGTTATATTGACCCCACACTGGCTATTCTACTTGTTGCTCTTTACATATCTATAGTTCTACATTGTGATTTCCTATCCTGTTTGAGCACTGGTTATCCAGCACTGGTTATCCAGATTTGGTGATCCTGAAAAGTTCCTATCCGGATCAGATTGATCCAGTCCGATGTTGCTTTAAAAAACTGGCTCCAAAAGTAAGATGGATTACGTGATCACGGATCGCAAAAAAAGGATTACTAAATCTGGATCAATTTTATCCGGATTAAACCTTTTGAAAAACCGGGCCCAGGGGTCAGAACGTAAAAGTCCTGCCACATGTTTATTCCACACATGAACTCAGCAGCTGATTTCACCAAAGGAGGAACCAAGTCATTCCTTTCAAGTCCTCAAAGAGTTACAGTTAATGAGATAATTAAGTGAATAATTACATGATGATTGTGCATTAGTTTCAAGTTTTATTTGTCACATACACGACTATACAGAGATTATATAACCAGCAGTGAAATGTGGGTAATGAACACCTGCTGTTATTGAGAATTACCGATGCTCACATGTTGATGTTTATTGGTTAAAATGATGCTACCATCATGGAGACCAGTGTTTGCTTTAGTTGGGCTCTTGACCCTTCTACTAATTAAAAGTAATTTGCTTCTGAGCAATTGCAATATTGTTAATCGGCAAACATTTGTGCATTTGCACATTGCTGAATCAAACGCTTGAAGTAGCAGATTAGCTTACGCTTTCTGCTTATAATATTTGAATAAACAACATGAAGTGGTCTCTCTTTGGTTCATTGATAGACATTTGGCTTTTACAGAACTGCAAAAAATGAACACTTATCATATGATCCTCAACAGTGGTGACAATAATTATTCATGCTGCAGTGCATGATAGGAGTTTTTACTATGGTGTTACCCGGAATGTATTGTAGCATGAAGAATTTTGTTGATTGTCACCATTGTTGAGATTCATATGCTGGTTCTTGATGTCTTTGTGTGTCTAAATAATACTGGAGCTCAAATTTTTATATACATTACACACAGCTTTAGAATTAATTCATAACTATTAGAGCAACACTTTCCTTGCTTGCTGTAGCTTCACAGGGTTGATTATTCATAATAAAAAAAATAAAGAAAGTTAATATCGGAAATGTAATCAGGCCAGCGCCTGATGATTATCTCATCATATAAAAACAGTTAATAGCTGCTTACTGTAGAGCACTGACCTCTCTGCTTTACAACACCACATGCATTGCAACAGAGAGAGATCTAACACAAGAGTCAAAGGTCAAGAGCCCAACTAAATCAAACACTGGTCTCCATGATGGTAGCATCATTTTTAACCAATAAAACATCAACATCTGATCCGCTGTAATTCTCAATAACAGCAGGTGTTCATCACTAATGCACAATCATCATTTAATTAGTCACTTAATTATCTCGTTAACTTTAACTCTTTGAGGACTTGGGATTTGACTTGAGACTTGCTTGTGACTTGAAAGGAATGACTTGGTACCACCTCTGGTGAAATCAGCTGCTGAGTTCATGGGTGGAATAAACATTTGGCAGGACGTTCTGAGCCCTGGACTTTACACCTCTGCCAAACGCTGGGTTAAAACAACCCAACCGCTGGGTTTGTCCCTTTTTAACCCAGCACTGGGTTCTATTTAACCCAGCATTTTTTAGAGTGTAGTTATTCATTAATGATGGAACAGTATTCTAAAGTATGTTTTTCTTGCAGAGCAAGAAATATTATTGTAAGCACATAAGTACAGCAATAAGATGAACACATAATCGATCGCAGCTTGGGGTGCTGCAGTATCAGTATTGATGATGACCATGAAACTTTAATATGAAATATTGATATCATACAGGCTGCATAACCATGCACACTTATCAGTGAGCAGGATAATCAGAGAGCTGTATCTATAGAGCATGTTGTGTGAACTGGAAGTGATAGTCATGCTCATGTTCTCACTGCAGCAGTGAACATCTGTATATGCTCAGTGTTTCTGTAGATCCTCATAAGTCTGTAAATAATGTTTGCTTTTGTTTCCTGCTTTTGGGTCCGTGACTTTAGTTAGGAGGGTTGTTAGGATTAGTGAAATTTATGAAATCTGAACTCTGGTTAATCTAAAGGCTTCACATCACAACAACCTACACTGTAAAAATTTGTGCCGTTAAATAACAGTAATGTACTGGCAGCAGAGTTGCCAGTAATGTACTGTTAATTTACAGCCCTCTACAGTTAATTTACAGCTCTTTATTTCTACAGCATGTTACTGTTATACTACCATCAGGGCTCTAGACTGTGACCAAAATGGTCGCATTTGCGACCATTTTTTGAGAGTGTGCGAGTAAAAATTTGACGTGGTCGCACTTGTGCGAGTGCATGGTCTGCACTGCTCTTCATACAGTGCGCGCTGCCAGCCGCAGCACATTGTAGCAGGAGAAAGATTTCACTGATCACGTAAAGAGAGGCGCTTTCAGCGCAAGCTCTTCAGTAGAGCCTGGTTTACGCCCGTTTCACACCGCATGCGTAAGCAGAGCAGAGGCAGCGCAGAAGCGGCGCGTATGCAGAGCGGGAGCACAAAGTAGGATTTGGTTTTCAAACTAAAGTAAAAGACCACTTCTTAAACCAGAGAAGGTGAACATGTTGGTATTCTTGTAGAGAAAACATGCAAGTCCTGTCAGCGTCAGCCAGTTTAGTTTTTGCTTTCTAAAACTTTTCTTTTTTCTTTTGTTTTGAAAAGCTTGTTATCTTTGCTGTTTACCTCACGTTACGCTATGGAGGCTTTCCTTATTTTTTTATATTATTATTTATTTGATTCCTCAGTGTTTGCTAAACATTCTGTTATGTATTAGTCCGTATAATACAGCATGTTTTGTGTCCTATGCCATGCATTGTCTTATTCGTTTTTTTTTAAAAAATGTTATGTAAGCTAGTTTGTCATTGTAACATACTGTTTTATTGTTGTTGTGCTTTTTAATTAAGAATAACAATGAATCCATCTTTAGTTTTAGTCTTAAAAGTGAAAGGTGTATAGATATAAGCAAAACAGACTTTTTCTTTTCTTGTAAAACGTGACACCAAGATCGCGAATTTGAAAGTGAAAGCAAAAAAAGGAATTCCTGTCACAAAATTTATATCACAAATAATACTGATGAAAAAGAACGGGTTGAATGTTGAACAATTTCGTTACCATATAACTATAAACTATGATAAAAATTCTTTAGCATGCATTGATTAATCAAATGTTAAAAAAAGAAAAAAGAAAAAGAAAAATTGCGACCAAATTATGTGCTCGTGCGACCAACTGAGAAAGTTAGTCGCACAAGTGCGACCAGTGGTGTCACGACCGGCTCAAAGCCGTGACAAAAGATAGGAGGACATAGTCAGTTTGGTTTGGTTGCAACGAAAATGTTTATTAACATAAATAGAAAATTAAATAAAACTAAAAATCAACACAATCAAACACAATTTCTGTCAGACACATCGTTAGTCAAAGCATCAGACAGAACCAAGTTTAAAGTAACAACAAAGTCCAAAATAAACAAAGACCAAACGCAAACAGGAGCCAGCGCACCCATGCCAACAAAGCCTAAGCTTTATAGAGGGAAGAACAGGTGTACACAGTTCCCTTGATGAGTCTCCCAGCCACACCCACTGGCCGGCCGTAGCAGGAAGAACAGGAGACCCGTCACACACCCCCCCTAAAAAAAAGACCAGAGTCTTTAAGAACAAATCAAAACAAATCCACAAATTACAATCCCCATTCATCCAGTAATCCCAGTAGCAAGATTCAATCCAGATCGCGAACTTCCATCAGTCTTATATACTCTCCCACTCCCTCCAGCAACCTTGGCGCCTAGGAAGCAAATTAAGAAGAGAAGAGAGAGACAAAAACAGGGAAAAATAGAACAAATCCTACAACACTTAGACCACATGGATACGAGATAAGGCATCAGCAGTTATGTTCTCAGAGCCTTTAATGTGGCGAATATCTAACAGGTATCCCTGTAAAAACAAGCACCACCTCATTAACCTTTGGTTAGGATTCTGTAACGAGTGAAGAAAAACTAAAAGGTTGCAATCAGTAAAAACCACCAGAGGTCCCTCAGATGAACCCACATACACGTTTCATACGATCTTGTGTTTTACTCAAAGATGCTTTTGCCAATTGACATGCTTCAAAAATTCGTCTGCGAAAATGACTCGCGTATGATAAAATATTTCTGGGTGGATCAAATTTTTTCCAATCTGCAGACAAAACCGCTAGTGGACCACGCACATCATGACCAAAAACAAGGTCGTTCAGACTAAATCCGGTACTCTCCTGAGCGGCTTCCCTAGCTGACATCATTAACCAAGGTAACCCAGCTTCCCAATCCCTACCCATCTGAACACAGTATGATCTCAGTAAAGACTTTAATGTTTGGTGAAATCTTTCCAGTGCTCCCTGACTTTGGGCATGATACGCACTGGAAAGATTATGTTGAATATGAAGCTGTTTCAAAACTTGACCAAACAAGTTGGAAGTAAAATTACTCCCCTGATCAGACTGAATAATTCGTGGTATTCCAAACACTGAGATAAACTGAGTCAGTGCTTTTACAACCAACTTTGCAGTTAGAGAACGTAACGGGTACACAGCTGGATATCTAGTCACTTGGCACATAACCGTGAGCAAATATTCATTTCCCGCTTTTGACCGGGGCAATGGCCCCACACAGTCCACAATAAGATGCTCAAACGGTTGACTAACAGCAGGAATTGGATAGAGAGGAGCCGGTTTTATAGACTGGTTTGGCTTTCCAGTAAGCTGACATGTTTGACAAGACTTAATATACTTGGATATATCACGCTTCAATTTTGGCCAAAAGAAACGTTTCAAAAGCAATTTATAAGTCTTTTTCACTCCCAAATGTCCAGATGCATCATGTGCCGTTTGTAAAACAAGTTGACGGAGAGACTGAGGTACTACAATTTGTAGCACAGGATCACCCATTACAAATTCTCCATGCGGCACCCACTTTCGAACCAACACATCTTCCTCTAGATAATATCCAGAGGGAAGATTAACGATTTTATCATAAGGGACAACTCGGTCAAACAACTCAATAAGAGTAACATCAACTTTTTGTTCTTTAATTAAATCATCGCGTGAAACCAATAAAATGGAAGGGATCTCCAGAGTTTCATTCCCCATCCTTTTCGTTTTAGATTTAACATCAGATTGTATCTTACTCATAGACCGTGTTATCACGCATGACGGAAACACATTCGAAGAACAGGTAAAACTTTCATCAGTCATCTCAGAAAGCGACACAGATGGTGTAACCACCAAATTTGGTAAAACGTTCTGCCAAACTCGTTCACCAGCCAAATTATTTCCCAAGATTACCTGTACTCCTTCCACAGGCAAACAGGAACGCACAGCAACCTCCACTTCCCCCTGGATCAAATCAGAATGCAAAACGATTTTATGTAGGGGAACAGAAATCACATTTAGACCAATGCCCCTAATCAATACATCGTTTCCAGTGTAAGAGTCATTCGAAAAAGATAAAATAGACTCTAGGACAAAGGTTTCTGACGATCCGGTGTCACGGAGAATTTTGACTGATATATCTTCCGTAGAATTAACCAATCTCACAAAACCATCTGTAACAAATGGAGAGAATGTTGAAACACATTGCGAACAACTCTTCTGCACACTATTCACTTCTGAAGCAGTCACGGCCAGTACAACAGGTTTCACTGAGAACTTAGATTTCGTTTTAGCAATGTCTCTTGCTTTCAGCAACGGACACTCATTCTTCCAGTGACCAAACCCATGACAATAATTACACATGTTTACCCTCTCTTTTTCTCCAAAAACAAAACGCTGTCTGTCAGGTGAAGTATGCAAAAATTTGGAAGATCTGCTAGGATCATACCCTGATTCTTTCTGAAAATTTTCTCCAATATTTTTATAACCAAAAGAGGTTTTATGAATCAGAGAAAATTCATCAGCCATAACGGCCGCCTCATATGCCGTGTCGGGTTTACGCTCACTAATATATGTTGCAACACGTTGTGAAACAGCATTTTTAAACCGTTCAAGCAACATCAACTCCTTCAAATCGTCTAATGTTTTCACGTCAGAAGCTGTACACCAACGATTGAAATACACTGAAATATTATGTACAAACTCAACATGCGTTTGACTATCAGTTTTCTTCCAGGACCTAAATTTTTGTCTATAGGCCTCTGGGACCAATTCGTATGCCCTCAACACTGCATTCTTAACAGTCAAATAATCCTTAGCATCTTCCACACTAAGAGACGAATACGCTTCTTGAGCTTTGTTTGTAAAAACAGACTGCAACATAAGCGTACGCTCCTCATCTGGCCAATTACGTGCCTCTGCCACACGTTCAAATAACAAAAAGAAGCGTTCAACATCTTTTTCGTCAAATCTAGGGATCACTTTCATATTAGTCACTACATCAGATTTACACAAAGCCAAATCACGCTCTACACCTCCAGTTAAAGGAAGTTTACCATCTCTTATTAGATCTAAACGATAACGTTCAAGATCAAGTTGTTGTTGTTGTAACTGAACTTTAGACATCTCAACACGATTTTGCGCTTCTAACAGTTTCTCTTTCATCTCAGTTTGAATTAATAATAATTGTTTCTGTTGTTCAAATGTTAGCTGAGACATTGTAGACGTCGCAACAAACTCTAACGCACCTTCCGAAGATTGAGACTCTAAAACACCACGCTCGATTAACTCCGTTTTTACCAGGGATATAATATTGTCTTTTAAACGTTTATCTTGGCTTATCAAATTTATTTTATAATGACCTGCAAGTTCCACTAGTTGATCCTTAGTCAAATCGTTTAACAAATCTACACACGGAGCACGAACAAATTCCTCAACCTTTGAGGCCATTGTGAAAGACAAAAGTACAGCTACTTAACTTTCCCAAAAATATTTGAGGGGTAAAAATTAGATAAGCAATTCCCTCTAACTAAATTTCAAAACTATCTAAACTCATCCCTAATCTTCGTACAGTTACTTGCAGCGGGTTTTTATACACTGTAAACCAGCGTTTGAAATAGTGACCGATTAACGAGTCACCATTACAAAACACGGACGTGTTCCCGAGACAACTGCTCTAACTGCTTTCACCGTACAAACAAAACAAACTAAAATAAAAAAAGATCGGAGTATCCTATTACGGATACCCCGCTAAACCTAAACAGGGAAAGGCATATCCAACAATAAACCTCCCCTCAAATATACAAATAGTAGCCTGTACTTACCAAAGCCGAACTCCCGCAAAGCAACCAGAAAAAGCCAAACCAACCATATCCTCCAGAAGTTTACAAAAACAAATATCTAAATTTACCGGACGAGCCCCCACATTTGTCACGACCGGCTCAAAGCCGTGACAAAAGATAGGAGGACATAGTCAGTTTGGTTTGGTTGCAACGAAAATGTTTATTAACATAAATAGAAAATTAAATAAAACTAAAAATCAACACAATCAAACACAATTTCTGTCAGACACATCGTTAGTCAAAGCATCAGACAGAACCAAGTTTAAAGTAACAACAAAGTCCAAAATAAACAAAGACCAAACGCAAACAGGAGCCAGCGCACCCATGCCAACAAAGCCTAAGCTTTATAGAGGGAAGAACAGGTGTACACAGTTCCCTTGATGAGTCTCCCAGCCACACCCACTGGCCGGCCGTAGCAGGAAGAACAGGAGACCCGTCACAGTGGGAAGAATGAGTCTAGAGCCCTGTACCATGGAAATTAAATCTGCTCCAATTGCTTCAAACAGTTCAAGTTTAAAATATTAGTATTAATATGGCGTTAGTAATGTGAACTTATATCATTTGAGTCCACTGAGAAGAAATATTTCTTAGTATAAAACTGCAAACACTTTAAATAACTAAAAACATGTCTTTAACTCAAATCGTTTCAGTTCATTATCAGCTATAGCACATGCACATGCTAGAGTATTTAATGAAAAGATCATCGCTGTTTAAGCAACTGCACAGTTACTGTCTTTAAATAAAGCAGCAGAACATCAGTGTTTGTGGCTCATCATTGACTGAAGCACAGGCTCTACTCTCCAGCACAATGGTGACCCACAAAACTACATTAAACTATCAGATCTCTCTTGTACAAAAACACATTAATACAGTTCAGTTAAATATTTACTCTACTTATCAGTTCATGACTTTGCATAACTGTTTTCTGTGGATCTTCACTAATATTTCAGTAAAAATAACTTTTTTCTTTGGGTTAATCTGACTGTTACGTTTTACAGTAAATTGCTGTTTTTCCTTGAATTAACAGTAATCTGCTGGCAGCACGGTTGCCAGTAAGTAACTGTTTTTCTACAGTTTGTTGCCGTAAATGAATTACAGTTTATTGCTGTTAAATTACATTTCATGCTGGGTTTTTTTTCATCTTACATCTTTAAACCTTTAAACCCCGCAACAAAATCCTCAGTTTTAAATGAATACTTATAATGTGTGCACACTACAGAGTGTTAGAGTAACACTGAATCAGTGCTGAAGTTAATGAGATAATTCTGTGATTAATTAAATGATGATTGAGCATTAGTGATGAACAGATTCTGTTAACAAGCAGAATCACTGAAGAAAGAGAAACACAAGAACTACAACTGACTTCAGCCACAGCCTTAGATTAAATAACCTGAAATAAAGAAGACATTAAATCTCTCAAGATCTGATCAAACAACTCCTAAATCAGCATTACTTCACACATTACTAACCAGACTGATGCTATTTCTGTCAGACGTTCACAGAAATGCAAGTTTGTTTTTTTAACTAACATGATGGAGATCAGTGTTAGCTTTAGTTGGGCTCTTGAACCTTAACTTTTTAACATTAACTTTTTTTTGGCTGCTGTAAACATGTGTTTTAAAACACATTTGTTATGGCAAAAAGAACCAAAACAAAATCTGTAATATTGTTAGTTATGTTTTACTAATGACATAACCATTATTAAACACCATATTCACTGTTTTTTCTCTAGTGTCATCAAAGTGGTGAAGTAATAACAGCCTGCTCATTCTTTTGCTCTAGATTATGTGAGATTGTTAAAAACATTACTGACAAAAATAAAAAGCTCTATAGTGCTATGAAACACACACCTCAAGAATCAGCGTATGAATCTCAACAATGGTGACAATCAACCAAAATAAACAAACAGATCAACTCTGAACATCACAAAACACACTACTAAAACTCAACACAAAAACAAAAGCAATTATAAAAGAAAATAGAAATAATTAGAAAAAAATAAGTGGACAATTCAGTGGTATAATTTATTCATTATGCATGCTGGGAGTCATGGGTGAGTTTTGTACTGTGCTGGTACCCAGCATGCATTGCAGCATGAAGCTTTTGACTCACCATTGTTGAGATTCATATGTTGATTCTTGATGTCTGTATGTGTCTAAATGATGCCGTAGCACTGAAGGTTTTGTGCATAAGATGTTTTACAATTCTTCACAATAGGTTGTTATTTTGCAGTATCATATAGCGTTTATCGTAAATAACATGAAACTAATAAAAAAGCCACACCACTTAATTGAAGACTGAATGAAATCAAAGAAGCAGGCTGTTTCATGATGATTACAATCCAAAAATACTTACTTACAATTTTTTGGGGGGCTTTTGTTGCTGTAACAAAGGTGTTTTACAAACACCGTTATAGCAACCAAAAAAAATCAAGGGGTCAAGAGCCCAACTAAAGCAAACACTGATTGCCATAATGGTGATGTCACACGAAACATTTCAATAAAGCATCTAAACGTCTATTAATTCTCAAAGATTGTTTGTAGATATATGACAGCAATAAAGTCAGACTGTAATGCGTGAAGCTGGTGATGCTGTTTGTGGAGTTGCTTAATCATCCTCTGCTGTTTTATTTCAGTTGATTTCATCTAAGGCTGTGGCTGTTTGTCAGTTGTAGTTTCATTTTTCTCTTTTCTTCAGTGATTCTGCTTGTTCACAGCAGCTGTTCATCATTGGCTGTATTCACTCATTAGTGTTCATTCTCTCTGTCAGGTGGGCTATATTAGTAAACTCATGTAGGGAATAGTGAATGAGGGTGTAGGGTGTGATTTGAAACACAGTCTCTGAGTGCCGACTCTGAGCGCTCTTACTTCACAGGACTGCAGAAGGATACTTTCCCGAAAACAACAAATATTACCCAGAATTCATTGTTTTTTTTACGGGATTTTACTGTTGTAATGAAAAAAACAGAATGTTACTGTCAAAATATGGCCATTTTTAACAGCAATTTTTTACAGTGTAATTTCCTTTGATCTTTTAATATCAAACACTTGAATGTAATATAAAAACACTTTCAGATCTCAAAATTTTCGCCACAGTCCAAAAATAACATTTTCTGAAACTAAGCTACAAAACCTGTTTATTCTGTATCTTTACAGCACAGTGGGGTACAGTTCTGTCATTATTAGTGGATGTCTTCAGAGATAAAAAGCACAGCATAATCAGCTGTTTCTGTACACGTTGACAATTGATTTGAGAATGAATGAATGACATAATGTGTGAAATATATAAAAATCTTTTAAAATGTTTATGAATAATTATTATGTGGATCGTATAGTCAGGTGTCCTGCTATTCCATAGGAAACAACAATGCTCACATCAAAATCCAAAACAATACTTGCCTTAACTTGTCCATTAAATATCTGTGGTTGGAGATGCAACTAAAGGGTCTGTTTACACCTGGTCACTTCATGCGTTTTCTCTGATTGGATATCTATCTGATTTGTTAAAACGTTTCCATTTACACTTGGCCACATAAATGTGTCTTCGCAAAATGGATATAAATCCGTTCTTCAATTCCCGTGCTATATGCAAATTTAACGGAGTTCACGTCAATGAAAGCAATACATAAGCACTGCATTTTATTCAACATCATCTAATTTCAATATCAGAGTCCACAACAGGAGAAAGCGCGGCATCAGCAGTGGAAAGATAGGTTAGTTTCACTACTTTTAATGAATTTGATTGTGTGTTGAGCATCTGCATCTTACTTTCAATTTCATTAACGACAATTGTGCATCGACTTGCTGAAGAAATACTCAGCTACTCATCCGCGGTGATGCTTGTTGTATTAGCGCTGTCATATCGGACTATAACATGCCATATAGCCTATAAAACGCTCTCACACGTTTATCATTTTAATATTTTGGGAGGAGTAAAATTAGCATATGTGGTTTCTACAACCAGATGCATTTACACTTGTCCAGTTTTGTCTGGAATTCGGCCCAGAACACCTCCTGAAGTGGTTTGAGCAATCGGATTTATATCTGTCTCGAATGCGTTTCGGAGGGCATTTACACCTGGTCTTTTCACGATCGGATAGCTATGCGATCAGAAAAAACGCATGAAGTGACCAGGTGTAAACAGCTCATAGACTGACGTACACTTATTGTATAATTGAACTGACTCCTGGAAGAAAAAAAGATCAAAAACTACCTGAATATTGCTTTAAAATGTTTTCGTGTTTCAGAACCCTGTAAACAGTATTCAGTACGAGAATAATTTTTGTGCACAAAGAAAACAAAAATAACATGATTTATTCAACAATTCTTCTCTCCAAGTTACCGTCTTCTGCCATTTTGGAGAGTACCAGGACACATTCCTCCTGAGCGTAAACAACGCTGATTATGTTGATTACGTTCTGGGGAAAGCATGCGTCGAGGTACTCTCCAAAATGGCAAAAGAAGGTAACTCGGAGAGAAAAATTGTTGAGCCACTGATGTCACATGGACAGTTTTATCAATGTCTTTGCTACGTATCTGAGACTGGGAACATTGCAGTTGTGTTGCTGTCTATGGGAGGGTCAGAGAGCACTCGGATTTCATCAAAAATAACATAATTTGTGTTCCGAAGCTGAACAAAGGTCTTATGGGTTTGGAACGACATGAGGGTGAGCAATTAATCACAGAATTTTCATTTTGGGGTGAATTAACCGTTTAAAACACGTAAAACCCACTTTTGTTCTGATTACTTTTTTTGCCATTAAAGAGTTAAAGGTGCAGTGACGCACATCTGCTGATACGGTCTGAGCTCAACAGAAGCTAGACTGGGTTGAGCTGACACTGGCTTCAGGACGGTCCTGAGAGGAGCTCTCTGCTCACACAGACACTTATCAAACACCAGCAGATAAAATCAACACTATAACACTGAGAGCAAAATTCCGTCTACTGACACTGATAACAGAAATCATTTCTGAAAGCACTCGAGGAATTCTCATCTGAGCATGAGTGTGAAATGGAAGAAAGAAAGTCATCATGTGGCGTATGCGCCGGGAGAGAGGAAGGGAAGGAGACTCGAGTTCTTCCAAATTTCACGGTGCGATAGGTGCTTTTTAAGAAAATTGTAAAATGTTGATCATGCACCTCTGAGCCCTGTTTTAAATTCATTCTTGCTTTCAGTTGTCATTTCAAGTTAGCGCCTTTTCAATTACTGGCTATTTGAGAGAAGACATTTACATTTATGCATTTAGCAGATGCTTTTATCCAAAGCGACTTACATTGCATTCAAGTTACACTTTTACATTTAATCAGCTCTTGCTTTCCCTGGGAATCGAACCCATGATCTTGGTGTTGCTAACGCCATGCTCTACCATTTGAACTACAGGAAAGCCAAGACAGAAAGACAATACATGAAGCCTTGATATGATTTCAGCTTTGACTGATGTAAATCTACTAATAATGTACTAAAATATTTATGTTTACAGTTATTAAAGGAATAGTTCACATAAAAATAAATAGCTGAAAATGTGCTCATGCTCAGGCCATCCAAAATGTAGATGAGTTTGTTTCTTCATCAGATTTGGAGAAATGTGTCATTGCATCACTGATGGACTGGAGCGGTGTGGATTATTGTGATGTTTTTATCAGCTGTTTGGACTCTCATTCTGACGGCACCCATTCACTGCAGAGCATCCATTGCTGAGACACTGATGCAGAGACACATTTCTACAAATCTGATGAAGAAACAAACTCATCCTAATCTTGAATGGATGAGCACATTTCCATCAGATTTTTGACAAAGTATGATTTTGGGGTAAATTATTCCTTTAAAATGTAATATTAAAGTCCCCCTGTAGTGAAAATCAAGTTTTTTTATGTTGTTTATTTGTCTATGTGGTGTTTTTAATATGCTTTTAGACAAACCATGTGCCAATCCATTAATCAACACCATTGCTGAGTATTTTCTCCTTAAAACTGTAGTTTCCCAAAGGCTGACCCAGAAACATGGTTTGAAACAGCCCTCGGTTTGCTACGTCACAAAATTCAACAACCAATCACGTCAAGGGATAGATTCTTATCACTAGCATGCAAAATATACCAATACCAGCACAAAACCAAAGATAAATTAGAGCAAAAAACCCATGAAGCCGTGGCTTAATGTAAACTTAGAACTGCTAACTTGCATTATAACCCGCGGCAACAGTGGAAAAGTATCCCGGAGTCAGACCCACCAATCCCGCATCGGTGTCTGCACTTCACACGCGTATCATCGCGGGGCCGAATTGAGCCCTTTTCCACCGCAGGAACTTTACCCAGGAACTAGGGACTTTGGGCCGGTACTCTGTGTGTTTCCACCGCAAGAACCAGGATCTAAATAAAGTTCTGGGTACAAATGTGCCCCTCAAAGTCCCTGCTCGCGAGGTAGTACTTATTCAAAGGTCCGGAACTTTCAGGGGCGGGATTTGGGCGCTGAGCATGCTGATTGGTTGAGTTGTATTTCAACCACCATATTTGCATAATTTTTAAAAATATTACTGTTATTGTGTCATGAAATGTAGTTTTAAAAGTATTTCCGGCGAGAATGTAGTTGTTTAAAACTCAAATCTGCGGTTTATTTATAAAGACAGCGCCTATTTGAAAATGTGCTTTGCCGATTTCGGAGACGTGAGCTCCACGCGATCACCGGGCGCTCAGTGCTCATGTTTCCCACTGAGAGCAGCCTAAACTCGACTAGTCCTTCTGACATTTGCCGCTGGCTCTGATGTCTCTGTAGTGGTATAATACAGTGTTCCTGTGGCTCAGTGGTAGAGCATTGCTTTAGCAGCGCAAAAGGTTGTGGGTTCAATTCCCAGGGAACACACATACTGATAAAAAACATGTATAGCCTAAATACATTGTAAGTCGCTATGGATAAAAGCGTCTGCTAAATGCTTAAATGTAAAATAATTCGCTGGTATAGTGATATAATTCACTTTGGGTAAATTTAACAGGTAATCTTTGGTCTTTATTCTATTATACTATTAATCTATTAATATGTTAAAATGAAAATGAAGAGGCAACGCTGTTTGATATTTCGTTTTATTGTAATGTACATTCCCTGAACTACATTTCCGCGGCTATATTAATATGTTTAAATGAAAACAAAAAGAGGCAGTGGTGTTTGATATCATATTTCATCCTATTGTAAATACAATGAGGAAAATTGCAGTAGCCGAGGCGAGCTGACTGACGTTATCAAGTACGCTGCTGTTTGCAGAATTACCGGACTTGTGTCGTTCCGTCCGCGGGAGATCACACTCCCGAGTCTAACTCGCGAAGTCCGATCTACCGAGGACGCAAGTCCAAAATTTGCATACTTGGTATTGAGAAACGCGCGCAGACCTACGTCACCAGACTATTTGCCTATTCTTCTCGGTACTTTAGACCGCGATGGAAATGCAGACATCAACAGGTCTGGGGGTAAAAAAAAAGTTCCTGGGACAAATTGTTACAGGTAATTTCGGTGGAAAAGCAGCTTTGGAATCACAAAGGGCTGCATTCAGTCTTAACAGTATTTTAGGACACAACATCGTCAAGTAAGTATCTTTAACGAATGTTACAATATTCACTGTAGTTGTCCGCTAGTAAAAACATAGTTTTATCAGTCATTATCCGTGTATGCCATTGTTTGGCGTTTACTACAGTTCAGTGGATCAGGAGGCGGGGCTGGTGTAACTGAGTGGAGGCGGGGCTAATTTGCATATTCATAGATCCGCGTATAGTAAATGAGGCAAGGGTGTTGAGTTACATTCAAGCTATTTTAAGGCATGAGAAAATTATTTTCATAAGAAAAAAACATTTAAATATGTCATGTTGATGATCAAAGATGAGTTTTAAGGGATAAAATATTTGACTACGGGGTACTTTAAATACTTTATGTAAGGCAGTATTTGTAGCAATGGAAAATGTTCCAGCAAAAACACAAGAATAAGTTTAGATGTAATTAAATGAGATGAACTAGACTTTAGGTAAACCTAAAATATTATGATGTCACAACACTTTTACAATGTCATTAGGTGAAGGGATCCACCCAACACTCTCCAGTGGTTATTTTCTACAAACATGGTATTTGGAGGAGAGAGAGCTCCGTCATTACCAATAGAGTTCAGTGGAAATTACGACCATAATTAGCTAACAATGCTTTTGGGAAACGCACCCCTCATTAGCTCTCTAGAGCAGGGATCTCCAACCCTGCTCCTGGAGAGCTACCATCCTGCAGATTTCAGTTCCAACCCTGCTCCAACACACCTGTCTGAAATTAACAAGTAGCCTTGAAGACCATGATTAGCTGGTTCAGGTGTGTTTGATTGGGGTTGGAGCTGAAATCTGTAGGACGGTAGCTCTCCAGGAGCAGGGTTGGAGACCCCTGCTCTAGAGACTGACTCCTGCGTTGTGTTCACAAGCGTCGCATCCTCAGTTCTTCACCAGCATGAGTAGGTCTGAGTGTGTTTTCAGCATCGTCTGATGTGTGTGTGGGAGGTTTCTCTTTAGTACAGTCTGTGGCTGTGTTTACACTGCAAGTCTTAATGCACAGATCCGATCTTTTGACCATATCTGATTTTTTGGCCCGTCTGTTTACATTCATTTTAGACACGACTGGTATCCGAAATCTGTGTTTACATTAATTCCCGCCCAAAAGGATTGTCTGCAGTGATCGCTTTACTATGCACATGGCAGACCCTCTGGTTTTAAATGGACGTGCTATTAAAATTATTGAAATAACTCACGTCGAATGGCCATTATTATTTGCCAGCATGGACAACGGCTGTCATGGATGTTTTGCAGCACACAATCTGACTGAACAGATAAAGACTGGAAAATAACGGTGATTTTAATTTGTTAGACTATTTTATCTACAGCTGAGGTAGAATTCTTTAGAGAAATAAAGATGATATTTATTGAAATTATTTAACGAGAGAGAGAGAGAGAATGAACGCATGCACTCACATGTGAGCGAGCGAGTGATTGTGAAGCATTACGAACAAGCTTGTCAGTTTAATTACAAAAACTGCTAAATTATCACCTCATTGCTGAGAAATATAATGTAGCTTTTAGCTGTTGTATTTTCAAAATTCACGGGGCAGGGGTTGAAAACCAACTCCTGAGTGTGCAATTTCTGACCTATATAAATTTTCCATCTCAATATAATGCGAGCGCATACATCACGCCGGTGTTGTGTCCATTTTCGACCCCCTGCCAAATGATTACCCCTCTCGTTGAAATCACTATCTGATTGCCTAATCCTAATCCTAACCCCTCCCCCACACCTAACCCTAAACCTACCAATACTAGGGGGGTAATAATCTGGCAGGGTTCAGAATTGGGCACAACACCGGCATTAAAGCGCCATTAAAAATCTTTATGAGCAAACGTGTCACCCTCGCATTGAGAGTTCTGTGGAGAATCGGATATGTGTGCTTAGACGTAGGTCGGATGTACAGATATCGGATGTGTATCCAATTAAAATCCACATTTGGAATTGGCTCAGATTGGATGTGAAAAAATCGGATCTCGCGCGGGTTTTTGTGTTTACACGTGTGCAACAAATTCCGATCTGTGTCAGATGTGAGCGAAAGATCGGATTTTTTGTGCCAGTGTAAACGCAGCCTGTGTCACACTGTGATGTCAAACATTTCTTCACTTCAGAAGCGTGTCTGTCTTTCTCATTGTGGGTGGCATGTAAAGCTGTGAGAGTAAATGTAATGTCTGTCAGGGTAAATGCGGCTGAGGCAAACTACTGCAGGTTCAGAAGTTCAGCATCACAAACAACTCTTTCATCTCAAACCTGCCGGCAGCGACAGCACGGCATCAAACACACGCGCAGCTCTCTACCGGTTAAAGCAAAGCTACAAATAAGACCCCAAACCTGCAGCTGAACTACACACATACACAGTCATACAACACACCTACAGTGATCACCCTGGGCTCTGCTGGGAAACCTTGTCCTTTATTCATGGACTTAGTCAGAGAACAAGTGAGAGAACCAGCCAGATTATCTCTAACAGAACATTACATGCTCTGACGGTAGTAGAGCGTATTACCATTTACACTGGGGTTGGGGTTTGGGCAACTATTAATCTGCAAAAAAGGCAAAGGAGACATGCAAAAAATCTATGCGCCTTTAAAGCACATAGTTACTGTTCACATAGTGTGAACAGTTGCCCCAAAATGAACCTTTCCACAGTCAGAAATCTGAACATCACTGGTGTCTCTAAGGCATGATACTGAATGCATAAAGCTCTAATGTGAGCATCAACGAAGTTAAAAAGAGGCTCAGCCAGCGATCCAATACCACACATTATCCATCTGCTCGGAACATTAGTTAAGGAGGTGTGAGCTTTAGCTGAAACATTACAAAAGTGTTGTGAGGAACTGTTCAGTCAAGTCAATTTGTCAAATTAAAATGTTCAAAATTATCAAAATCATCACATTTGTTTATTTATTTGTTTGTTTATTTGTAGTATCTTCTTATTTCTGCTGTGTAATCAGATTTAGACTTTAAAGGGGTCATCGGATGCAAAATTCACTTTTCAAGTTGTTTGAACATAAATGTGTGTTGGCAGTGTGTGTACACATCCATCCTATAATGATAAAAATCCACCCAGTGTTTTTTTTTTTAAATCCCTATTTTAAAATCCTCTTTCTCAAATCAGGCTGTTCTGAGATTCCTGTCAGAATGACGTAGTTCTGTACAGGCCCCTCCCATGATAGTTGATTGACAAGACCGTCTTATCTTAGCCCCGCCCAGAGTGAGCTGAGAGCTCCGCCTCCGGTGCAGGGGAAGACAAGATGTCTCAGATTAAGCGACTGAGGCGTTCTGTTGTTGCATGTAATAATGAATATAGCAGTCGTCATTAACTCCCGACATCTGAGCTGCTGAAGACGCAGAGGATTAACGTTACTTTCGCTTTGAAGGGAATGCGCCGATCCCAAATCTGCCTAAATGCATCTATGTTCGTGCGAATCATTCGTGATCCAGCCTCACCTACAGAAGTGAGTATAACAGTTTTTTATGAATCTTTGCAAATCGCCTTTCCTAATAATGTGCTAGTTAGACAGTTTCACGGCTAAAGTAAACAAAACTGCTCATCACCCCACGGAAGAGAGGGGCGGGGTCAGCAGAGCTCATTAGCATTTAAAGGGACATTGACCAAAAAACGGCTTGATGAAAACAGAGTTGATTTTGACAGGGTAAAGAAGGTGTTTTTTACACTACCATTGAGAAATTTTAACCAAAGTATGTTATAGACTTTTCATTAAGACCCTAAAGAATCATATCAACTTGTGGAAAATGGGCATCCGATGACCCCTTTAAAGCTAACACTCAAACCCAATGCTCACATTGTTAAGGCTCTTTTCAGCAATAAGGATATTACTTATTTTCTTAAAATCAGAATTAATTTCATCCTGAAAAAAATAAAAATTAATACATACATAAATAGTTAGTTAGTTAGGTGACCTTAGGCTTGAAGTCTATTATGGCCATCTTTATGATTTTAAGTGGTTTTACTAGATATGGTGAAAACTATTAAGCAGTTTTTACCTGAAAAGGATCAGGAATTGGAGTAGGAATATCAGACAGACCCGTCCGAAGCTGTCAGTGGGTGTTCAGTTACTGGAAATACACTGACAAATAGGGTCACGTGAGTCTTCAGATTGTGTGTATTTGATACTGTTTCTCCTGGATTTGCAGAATCTTGCAGAGTCTGTCCCTGATCATTTTTTCCAATAAAGCTCTGAATCTGTGGATATCTCTGAAGAACTGGACCAAGAGGTGGAACTTGAGAATGAAAAGAAAGCTTTTCTCAGCGATGGTTGTTGAATGTTGTGCAGCAGAGAACAGACACATAGTCTCGACAGTGCAGAGGATCTCTCCTGATTTTTGTACGTTTAAGTTCACGTATTTCTTGACAATATTTGGTAGTGGTGGAGTGAAGAGAGATCTGCTGTAGCACTTTTTCAACAGTTCAATTCCATTCCAGCTTTTTCTGAACATCCTTTACAAATAAGGACTGTGAGCTCAAGACATACCTTGCCTTCAAATTTTCACACCATTTAATGATAAATGTCTGATCATAAATACCTAAAGTGGGTTCTTTCTGTATCTGAAGGCCTCTGAGAATTGATCCAACATATTCAATGGCATTGAATTGGTGAAATCTTCTTTTATAAAGAGAGAAGTCTCTTATATAAAGACATATAGATATATATATATATATATATATATAAACATGAAATCAAAAGTCTATAAAATCTAAAATCTAACTCTATATCCATCTTACACACATACAAACCTCTCTGTGTTCTGGCCATCAGTGAAGTCAGCTTGATCCATAAAAAGAAGGTCTGTGCCACATTCCTGCTGTGAATGTGAATGATTTTCCACACAGGCCAGGGCTCTTGGATGGAGGGATAAATGAAAATCGATACAGATGAAGAAAGCAGAAACAATGTCACTCTCCCAGCGTATCGATCCACAGTTCCTTTGGCTAATGTCCTTGATTCAACAGAGACTTGTCTTCAGGTCACCCACCACCGGCAGCAAAGACAGACTGTGTGGTTTTATTTAGTGATGTAGTGATGTCATAATCGCTTGTTCTGTCCAAAGGTCAAAGTCATATATGTAGGAGAGATGTTGTAACATGGAATCAGTTTCAGCAGTGCCAGTTTAACCACTTAAAATATTAGGTACAAGAATACAATTGCTGTTGTACATGACCATCATTCTCCAGTATAAAAATAAATAAATCTTGAAGTAAAAAATCTAAAGACTATAAAAAAACTAAAATGAAAAATATAAAGGATATATAATATATATGATATATATTATGAAGAATTTACATGACATAATACCAATTTTGAGCAACAAAAAAAGCATTTTACACACGGATTAAAATTTGATTTGCTATAATGTTAATAGATGTTATAAAATATGTATCACCTGAATTAACAGATTGTCTTAATTTGATAAATATCTAGATTTATCTAAATATCTATCATTAAACTCAAAGATAGTGCACACTGATACGTTCTTTACATTCAATCTGTTAGCAATCACATAATTTACTACATTGCACAAGATTGATTGATCAACGTTTAAATTCAGTGTTTGCTGTAAGCTATTCCTGCAGAGTTCCCCTGAACCCTCCACCTCCCCCAGCTCCACCTGTCTAGATGACCTACATGATTTATGTTTGTCTATTCATGCAGCAACATTGCATCACACACACTGTTTATTTTTTATGTTCAATGATTTGCACAATTGGTTTGCTGTTTTAGGATAATATTTAGAAGAATAGATGCATGCCAGTTAGAAATGATGTCTGAATTAATTTGTAAATACTCTTGCGGCAGCACAAAAAAGGGATGGGATAATTATAGGGATTACCTGGATTCACAGTATTTGTCTTCATCAATATTTCAAATGCATTCACTTAACAGGATGTAAATGTGACACAGTACATGCTTTTTGCTGTCTTTTGTTATGAGAAGTGAGTAAATAACAGCTCTTTTTTTGGTTCGTCAGCAACCTCATACTCTTATCTACTTTCAAGACAGGTATGTGGCTTCTCAAACAAGCCTTCTCTGCCAATGTCTACACTGCAGAAGTTTATCACAACATCAACAGCACTTAAGATAACCATAACCTTTTAAGATATTCACTTTTTTTTTACCACAAGTCTAATGACTTCATTGCTTTTTTTTCACAGACAAGATAACAAACATCAGCAGTCAGTTCCCAACATTGCACACTTCTACCTCTCCCCAGCCACTCTCTACTCTCTTTTTCTCCACTCAGAGAGGCTGGAGTCTATAATCTACTCTTAATTCATCTTTGGTCCTATTTACCTTCCATCTTCCCCAAGCCATTACTCCTTAGAGAACACACACACATCAACAAATCTCTCCTTAGTGGCAATTTCCTCACCACAGGCAGGCTTAAGGATCTCCACTTCTTAAGAAACCTACACTCACAGGCAATCACAGACCAAACGTTCTCCTCCCATTCACAATGAAAACACTTGAATGGGTTGTTATAATTCAGGTCTTCTCTTTCCCCCTACAATACTAAACATCCTGCTAGACAACAATCGCTCAAGCTTCAGATACTCAACTGACATTTCCTTGCTGTTTATTACTGAAGCCCTGCGACTGGTAAGTGCTGCTGCCAGATCATCTCTCCTCATTCTGCTGGACCTGTCTGAAGCCTTCAGCATAGTAAATCATCTGATCCTCCTGTCTAACCTTTGGACAATGGGTATCATTACCCTGGTTTGAGTACTAACTTACAGGTATATGTTTTATGGCTTCTTGGAGGAAAACCATGTCACATCAATTATCCACAGGGCATACCACAGGGTTCGGTGTTCGGCCCCCTCCTCTTCTCAATATATTCAACATCCCTTGGGCCTTTCACTGCCACTGCAATGTCAACAACATGCAGCTCAACTTATTTCTTTCTTTCTATTTATTTGTATAGCACCAATAAAACAGCTGAACCCGAACCAATATTGGGGTAATATGACTCATGTTTCTCCACCTATCTTTTAGACAAACTAATAGTGAGTTCAATGAATTAGTGTTAGAATGCTTTGATGGCAGGTACAGTTGTGTGTCATCGGCACGGCAATAGAAATATACAATATACTTCCTACAGATGTTATCCACTGGGAGCAGATATAGAATAGGAGCAAGGATAGAGCCTTGTTGAACCCCCCAAGGAAGATGTCTTTCCACAGAGGTGGAATTTCCATTGCTAACTAAGAAATATCTATCAGTTAGATAGGACTGAAACCATTTCATAACCACACCTTTTAAACCCATCAGGTGTTGAAAGTGGAAAATCGGGATGTTCTGATCATATCGAATGCTGCACTCAAGTCAAGCAACACTAAAATTGCATCCCTTACCTAGCCTCAAAAAGACATCATTTAGTACTTTCAGTTACTACAGACACCGGGGAATCACCATTGGATGACACAATGGTTTTTAAAGAGTCTTGCCCCAATCCTAAATATGTGTTACAGCTATATGCATTACTCTAAAATTGAGTAGAAAAGATCAGGATTAAAGTGCAGTAAAATAATAACCATAATACCGGTCTGAATATTCTATGACAGGATCTATGCACCTGTTGAGCACTCATTGATTTCAGGAGTAGAGCTCTTGTAAAAGGGGAATTAGACCAGCAGTCCGATGGAACTGAAGCACTGAAGGAAGTTAATGCATCATTACCCAGAATTTACCCAGAGGTCCTGTTCTTTCACCCCAGCCCAGGACATGACAGCCACATTAGTGGAGAGAGAGAAAGAGAGAAAATTAAGAACAAGAGAAAGGCTCCTGCTCTTCTCTACAGATGTAGCAGAGAGTGCCAGCTGTATTCGAGACTATGTGTAGAACCCATTCACTAGACAGGGGAAATATCAAGTCAATTAAAACTGAAGATAACAGTACATAGATGTCTGTTTCAAACACTCTGTCATTTAAATTAGATGCAGAACTAACAGATAAAGAAACTGGGTGGCTGTAAATAATTGCTGTGAGGTTTACATTAGAATAAAAGCCAGAGAGAACAAACAGTCCAGACTTCAGTCAGGGGTTGAGAACCTGACATTCATTAAAGAAGCCCAAGCACAAATACGACCTGGAGGAAAATATCAACCTCTACAGTTTTATATCAAATGAGCAGGCGGATGTTTCAGTATTAACTTGGCTAGATCAGGGCTGCGAAGGAGATCTTTAATGACTGCCTCCTGTTTGATCGCAGAGCATGCTATAGAAACACCATGAAGAGCATACATTTTCTCAGATATACCTAGTATACAGATTTGATTTTGTCACGACGAATTGATGTGATGGTGTAAAGTGTAGAAGAGACATGTAAAGTATTAAGATTTTTTTTAACTTTATTTTAGAATAACATGAACTGGTGTTTGTTTGCAATAACAGCAGGAACATAAAGGCAATTTAGATTTCATGTCGAGCTTAACTCTTATAATTGATCATATATTGATTTGAGATTGTGTTTACTGGTTGAGAAATTAGAAATTATGACTCAGAATCTTTCAAACAAACACAAGGTCTGAGCTCAATAACCAGCATCAAATGTGAGGCATAGCCCCAGAAAACCTTCTGCACAAATCAATAAAAACAATAATGAAGGCTGTGAGCACCTTTTATGGCATTACCTGCTCCTCTGCTCTGTGTTTAGCTCATGATGTTGAGTGTTAATATGTCTTTGCATTGACTATTGACGTTTTGCTCATTTTCTGTGTCTGTTGCATGTTTCTGGATTCCTCCTCTCATGTAAACTCTGGATCGTTGAGTTTGGCTCTTTGGTTTAAATGATGTGTCTCTAAAGTACAGAGTGATATGATGGAATCAGATATGAAGTGTATTGTGAAGTATAAAAATAGAATATGAAAAGCAAAAGCCTGTCTTTAAGAGCCGATGTTTTAGAATGTAATGGGGTTCTCACATTATGAATGTGTTACATTATGCAGAATGACAATCAGGGAAGGAGAATAGAGAACAATTACATTACTCCAAGAGCTGTCATCAGTCTGTTTTTGCAGTGCAGCGAAACATCCAGCGCTTTCTCAATAAGCCGTATTCACTCTCGGTCACGACTGAAGTCTCGGTGTATCAGTCACAAAAACTGAACTGCGGTTTGACACCGTCTGTCACTGTGAGAGGCTAATACAGTGAATCTTATTACTTTTCTATCTGAAATACTTTCACTAGAGAAATTACAATAATTCATTAGGTTTGCGCTGACTTCTCAAGGCAACGACCATTATGTCAGTAACTGGAGTAATTGGTAATGGGATTTAAAGGATCCAAAATAATTCTGTTCTCATTCCAAACCTGTATGACACTGACGGATGGATATGAATGCGTACGATGTGTTTTGAGTGTGTGGAAAGATCTTTGTCAGCCTTAAATCGAGCCAGAGTACAGAGAGCTGGATTTCTGAAAGCACAATGGGAATTTATCATTGGTTAATGGATGCCAGAGAGCGCTGCAGAGTGTGCTTGTTCAAATCTCTCAACTTTTAATCGCATGATGGAGAGTCACTCAACCTGGCAATACACCATCCTCATTGAAAGTCAGCGATCGCAACGTTTTCTGGTCTACAGTGAGCTCTGACATTAGTTCACAGTGTGTGTTCAAACTCAGAGGTCTGGTGCTGAGGGCCAATGTTCTGCCCCACTGCATACAGTAATTACTGACAGCAGAAAGGCCATGTGTGTATGTGTGTGTTTTAGTGCTAGCATAGAGTTCAATGAAGCTTATGACAAGTCTACACACTCAATCAATTCATTACACAGACTGTCGTCAGACATGGTGACGTATCTGTGCAGAATGAACAGCCATTGATTCAGTAAATGCTGTGAACTCTATAGCATAACTTGTTTTTGTTAAAAAAGGCAAAATTTAGATAATGAGCGTGTACATCATAAATCTGTCTTCCAAACCGTGTTTTTGTCTAATCATTATGGTAAGCCTATAACAAGTGTTTATATGTTAAACTGTTACAGTCAGGCTGGGATGAGGTGAGGAGATGATCTAAACAAAGCAGTTTATTCACAAACACACAACAAAGACCCAACAAGGTAGAAATACAAAATGCACAACAGCTATACAAGTGAATGAAAAGACAATGACTGACAACAGACTACTGAAAGTGTTCTATTAAATCAGGCAAAAAACTCGAAAAAGAGTCACGCACTATATTCTAGGCTGTTTCATAGGATTGCCCTTTGCTCTTCTCATTGAAAATTAATTGTGGTCTTGCAGGAAACATTTGTTTCCCTGAGCTTTACTTCACCGCCCCTCTCACTACAGCTGCTATCAGTCTGCACCATAGAAATAAGATTAAATTCACTCATAACAGCCTCTTACATGAGACAAGCTGAAAACGTGAGATGAATCATAATAAGGGTGTACAGATCAAATCATTCACCCGAATAGAGATGAATCCCAAATACCGCCAGTTACTTCTGTTTTGGAGCCTATTTGTCCTAGTATTCAAATGACATCAGATTCAGTCGACATTTTTTTCCAGGCAACATACTGTAGACATTAGCACAGTGGTCTGCTATTGTGTGTGTGTGTGTGTGTGTGCAAAATATCTATTCTTTCAACACAGTCACAGATTACAAACAGATGAGGAGGTGAGGATCTATTCACAGACTGTTTATTGAACAGAACAAGAAGATAATCTGAGCCGACGCACAAGAAAAAACAAAAGGCAAAACATATCTAGTCAAGGCCATTACTGACCATGAGAAACTAAAACAAAGAGATACGTGACTGGACAAAACAAGCAACAGGTGAGAGGAATCAAAAATCATAGAAAGACATCAATACTAGCTGCAACAGGAACAAAATACAAATTATGAGTACTTGCAATATAAAAGTCCTTGAACAACATCACAGAAGACATGACACGCACCTCAGCTAAAAAGCAAAGAACAAAGACATTTGACATAACCATTGAGTTAATTGGGAATGCTAAAAAATAGCTTTTTCCAGTTATTATGAAACTTCTTGCATTACAATGGCCATTTCTACAATACCAAATAGAAGGATACTTTTCAGGATTTGTGAAGCCAGGATAAAAACAGAAAAATAATCCCAAACCAGTGACAATAACAAACATTTTCATTAAGGGACAATATTTTTCCCTAGGGACATTTTTAACCTTTGTAAAGGCAATTTTTCTAACCTTATTAAATGTGTCTCATCTTTAGTGTAAATATATATATATTCAATAAATGCAATTAGAACTGTAAGACACTATAGGGCTGTTATCAATCAAATTACATCAATATCAACAAAATCCCTCTTTGCACTGCAGAAGTGGTACAGAAGCTGTATCTGAAGTGGCTTGTATGTAGATGCATTTGCACTGACTTTAATGCAGCTCAGAGATGCCATGAATGCATTTACACTGCAGTTATAATTGCTTAATTAATGTTACAAGATTAATGCAATAGATATAAAATATACAGAATATAGAACTATATTTACATTTAAATTTAGGCATTTAGCAGACACTTTCATCCAAAAAGACTTACACATGAGGAGAATAGAAGCAATCAAAACCTACAAAAGAGCAATAATATGTAAGTACTGTGATAAGTCTCGGTTAGCCTAACACAGTACACATAGCAAGCTTTTTTTATAAAAAGAAAACAAGTAGATCAAATAGAAAAAGAACAGAGAACATTAGCGTTAGATGGTCTATTCTAAAGAATAGTCGAAAGAATAGAAAAAGAATAGAGAATACTAGTGTTAGATGCTCTAATTTTTTTAATAAAAAGAAATCAAGTATTGTAAAGAGTGCAATTTGTTAAAGGATCGAGTGTTGTTGTTTTATTATAAATAAAAAGAAAATGAGTAAATACAATAGAAATAGAATAGAGAGTGCTAGTGTTAGAGGGTCAAGTATAAATGGAAGATATGTGTTTTAGCCGTTTCTTCAGGATGGTTAAGGACTCAGCAGCTCGGATTGAGTTGGGCAGGTCATTCCACCAGAAGGGAACAATTAATGTAAAAGTCTGTGAAAGTGGCTCTGTGCCTCTTTGGGATGAACAATAATGCATCGTTCACTTGCAGAATGCAAGCTTCTAGAGGCACATATGTCTGAAGTAGTAAATTTAGGTAAAGTGGTGCAGAGCCAGTGGTGTTTTTGTAGGCAAACATTAATGTCTTGAATTTTATGTGAGCAGCTATTGGTAGCCAGTGCAAATTGATGAACATAGGTGTGACGTGCGTTCTTTTCGGCTTGTTAAAGACTAATCTTGCAGCCACACTCTGGATTAACTGTAGAGATTTGATAGAACTGGCTGGAAGGCCTGCCAAGAAAGCATTGCAATAGTCCAGTCTGGATAAAACAAGAGCTTAAACAAGTCAAGTCAAGTCACCTTTATTTATATAGCACTTTTAACAATACAAATTGTGACAAAGCAACTGCACAATATCAAAATGGGAAAATAGTGTCAATAATGTAAAATGACAAGATTAAACACTCAATTTTCAGTTAAAGGCATTTCATTGTTGAATTCAGTGATGGCATCGTCCAGCTCAGTTCAGGAATGAAGTGTCCCCAACTAAGCAAGCCAGAGGCGACAGCGGCAAGGAACCAAAACTCCACAAGGAGTTGTGTAGCATGTTCCAAAAGAAAGGGCCTGATCTTCCTAATGTTGTATAGGGCAAATCTGCAGGACCGGGCAGTTTTAGCAATGTGGTCTGAGAAATTCAGCTGATCATCAATCACAACTCCAAGGTTCCTGGCTTTCCTTGAAGGAGTTGTGGTTGATGTGTCTAGCTGGATGGTGAAACTGAAGTGATGGGTTTTCTGAATCCACAAGCAGTTCTGTCTTGGCAAGGTTGAGTTGAAGTTGATGGTCCTTCATCGAGCAAGAAATGTCTTTTAGACAAGCTGAGATGTGAGCAGCTATCGTCGTATCATCAGGATGGAATGAGAGGTACAGTTGAGTGTCATCAGCATAGCAGTGATATGAAAAGCCATGTTTCTGAATGACAGAACCTAGTGATGCCATGTAGACAGAGAAGAGAAGTGGTCCAAGAACTGAGCCCTGAGGCACCCCAGTAGTTAGATGTTGTGACTTGGACACCTCACCTCTCCAAGATACCTTGAAGGACCTATCTGAGAGGTAAGACTCAAACCACTGGAGTGTGGTTTCTGAGATGCCCTTTCTCAATAGGGTTGACAGGAGGATCTGGTGGTTAACCGTGTCAAAAGCAGCGGACAGGTCCAGCAAGATAAAAATAGAAGATTTGGAATCCGCTCTTTCCAGTCTAAGGGCTTCAACAACTGAGAGGAAGGCAGTCTCGGTTGAATGTCCACTCTGAAACCAGATTGGTTGCTGTCTAGAAGGTTTTTCTGTGTGAGAAAGGCAGAGATTCGGTCAAGTGTTTTTGCAATGAAAGGCAGAAGAGATACCGGTCTGTAGTTCTCTAAAAGAGCTGGGTTAAGAGTGGGCTTTTTAAGCAGAGGAGTTATCCGAGCCTGTTTAAATGCTGAACTATGAAAGGAAACTCAAAATATGAAACAAAAAACACTAATAGGGGCTGACAATTCATGAGCGAGTCATTGATAGCTTTGATTGATTTTCCCACTTCCTCTTTGGTTAGCAATTTAAAGACTTTAACCAGTGTTAACATTGCCTCCGCTTTGTCCAGAGTATTTTATCTCCCCCTGTCTGAAATTGACCATAAGGAAGGCTCTCCATAGCCTTTCCCGATTTTCTAATTAACACAATCAGTTCCCTAACATAGCTTCCTCTTTTACTGGTTGCTCATTGTTAAAATTAATTACCAGGATGCAGATCCCAGCATTCAGGAATATCTGCTCCGCCACCCCCAGTACCCATCCCAGCATTCACTGCAGCGAAGCTACTGATGTGTGGTTCCTGTTGATTAGACCAACTGAATTCTTTTACCACCGAAAACAGGTATCCTAGTCAGATTCGAGTCTCCCAAAATTAAAATCGTTCTCTTTTGGCTTCAGTTCTAATGTTCATCCCCTCCATGTTCTCTTGCCTTTCAAACAACCCCACCTCCTGTTCTGACATTTTCCTCCTATTCAAAACCAGACGGATGGCCACCCTACCCTGGATGGCACTACCAGATATATCAATCAGACTCTACTCAAAGAAACTGTGTCATTAACACCAAAAACGTAGTTATTTTATTTTTTACATGAACTGCTTCTCTTTATGACTTTACAATAATTTCCATGGTAATCCACACAGTACGACGCAAATATGTGACTTTCTTTAAAGGAACTGTTTCATCCCCTCTCACACAAGAAAACTGTATTATGAGCCTAATAACCAAGATTACAAGGATAGTCCTTTGAAAGGTGATTAGAGAGAAGAAGATGAAGCCACTTACAGAACTTGGCTATAAGATGAATATTGATTTCATTCAATGAAAGCCCAGCTTCTCATCTCCAGCTTTCACCAGCGTTCCCAATTAACCACGAGCAACAACTCCACCTCTGCCCGTCTCTAATTGAGCTGTCTAATGTGATTAGGGTGTAATGACGATCTATACGCCCATGACAGATCCACGACCAGAGAATTTCTCAAGCTCTTATCGTCTTACCCATAATCCCCCACTCCACCTCCTCTCCTCCAGGTTTAGTGCCACGACTGTCAAGAGGGATAAAAATAACACTTTTCCCACAATAGAGTTCCGCAGCTGCAATTCCCTTATCCAATTTCCAGCAGCGTGGCCTTAAGCAGGTCAGAACACTTTACAGCAGCTTCTGATGCCAGATAAAGACTCTCGGAGTGTGGGACTCCTTCATTTCAAGTGCTGCTTCCAGTTATCTGCTCACTCTTATTGCGTTCCCGTCTTGCACGGTTACAGTAAGACGCTCAGCGCTAAGTGCGCACTGCACTGATGGACTCTCGTATATTTCTCAGAGGTAATTTGATGAGAAATGGCCTCCTGTAGGAAACAACTCAACAGACGCCTCAGAGTAACAACACACTCATAATGGAAAGAAATGAGCTAGAAACCACTGAACTGAAGAGAAAGTTTGATTGTTAGCAGACATACATGATTTGACAGTGTCTGATCTGTGGATTAGAGTTATTGTATTGAGAATCCAGTGTGGAAGTACAGTCTTCAAAAGTGGTGCACTGATGTCATTGACCACAAACAGCATTGTTTCTTGTTCATGTAGCAACTAAATTAGGACTACATTTTTGGAAACGCAGAATTATAAATTAAAAATTTGTTATATTTTGGTTCTGTTCTTGATATAATGCATCAAAGTATGAATTTTTATCAAACAATTGTGAGATATAAATGCTGAGTTGCAAGAAAAAGGTCAGAATTGTGAGATAAAAAGTTTTTTTTATTTCTAATTAACCAAAAACATATTTCAAGATGTAAATTTATAATTCAGAGCTGCAAAATGTAAACACAGAACATGCATGATGTAAACTGCAGTTTCCTTATTAATTAACTAATTAATTAATTCATTCATTCATTCATGCATTCATTCCATGGCAGATACTGAAGCCCTTGTTTTTATTACTTTGTCTTTTCCACCAAGGTTTTGTATCTTGAATCATTCTGAGCTGTAGTTCTGCTCTAATTCACACATCATTTTACAAGCTAAACTTAGTTTTGACAAATAGTACTTATTACACTCTATTCTATAAATTATTAATCTGTTCTGCATCAAATCAGAGGCAATGTGTCTTTGACTTTTGGTCTGTTCCTTCCATAAGTAAACAACCAATTAATTTATAAACAGCTATGAAAACAAAGCAGAAGACAGATGTGCTTCAAGACATGATCCTGGACATTCGTGACTGTTGCAAAACTCTTATTAACAACATTAGTTAACATGAACTAGGACTGAAAAATACTTCTACAGCATTTATTAATCTTAGTTAATGTTAATTTCAGCATTAACTAATGCATTATTAAACTCACAAGTTGTGTTTGTTAACATTAGTTAATGCACTGTGAACTAACATCGACTAACAATGAACAACTGCATTTTTATTAACTAACATTAACAAAGATGAATAAATAGTAATAAATAGAATAAATAGTAATAAATGTATTGTTCATTGTTTGGTCATGTCAGTTAATACATTAACTAATGTTAACAAATGACACCTTATTGTAAAGTGTTACCCACTTATTGTATTACCATAATTTACTCCAACACATTCAAACATAACACATCATTTCAGGCTGATGTGACACATCAAAAGAATTGACTTTGTTAAAATGAAAGGGAAAATGAATAGTAGCTAATGATTTAGCTAATTAATGAGACTATATTTACACATAACTGCAACTACACAAACAACAGTTACTTAAGTATCTGATTGATCAAGGTAAACTGCAAAGATCTGACAGTAAATCTTAAAAACGGTTAGCTTCTTTAGATTACTGTGTGATCTATCAGTTTTAATGTACAATGGTTTCTGAGGCGGTAAATGGTGTTATTCTCAAGGTCCTTTCACACAAATGTGAATGTTCAGCATGAACATCGTGTTGAATAGAAACAATGGATCCCGTAGAGCTATTCACACAGCAGACATCATTTTCCCTAGCAAGGATCTAAAAGGGACACAGGAGTTTACTTATCCAGTCTGTGGGCCAGATTTACCAACATCTTGCTCTCTTTTAGCATTAAAAACTACTGTTAAGATTTACTAAAGACATGCAGTGAAACAAAAATCTGTAAAATTTATGGTAAAAAAACGGCAGCTGTGGTTGTAGGAATTCTACTGTAAAATATACGGTAACAATTTTTTTTGTTTTACGGTTTTAACTTAAATTTACAGTTAAATACCGTAATTTCATTAACTGATATAACGTTAATATACCAACCTATTGAAGTACTGAAATCTGTTTTGTACCTTTGAAATACACTGACAACCACCAAAAGCAGGTGGTGATTAGAAAGTCATGTAATGAACCAAAGCCCATCACAAGCAGCTTTTAAACTAACATATATAGAAGGTGCACAGTGTCATTAACACAAACACTAATCACCATCATTGTGAGATTCATTAAACTGAAATATGCAATAAACATTAATTTAACAACATTAGATATAACATACAACCCTAATAAACAATAATAAACAAATTCAAACAAAATTTGAAATGCAACGCAGGGAATTCTGGGAACGTCAGTTTATGTTTTTTCCCTGTAAATTTTGCAGGAACTTACAGTTAACCATTTAACAGGTTTTTACTGTAGCATTTTCACAGTTTTTTACCGTTAAAATCATGGTAATTTTTTTACAGTGCAGTGATGAAAAGTAGTGGACACATCTGAACATCTGCATCTGAAGTGCATATGCATTTGTAGGAGTTTCCCTGGCAGATGCAGTATTTATGGGAGGGCAGTATTTAATTGAATCAGGCAAGGTGATTTATTAAAGTTTGCGGTAGTCAGTTTAACATCTTAATGTCTTAACCCATTTTGTGTCTGTGTTGTTAGAAGATTATCCACACCTGATTATCACTGGCTCTGCTTGTTTGCGACCCTACACTAATTTGCGCTGCTCTTGGTAGATTGTGTTGGTCATTATGGAAATGAGATGTTGCATTTGTGTTCTTTAATTTGCTTATTGTCAGTAGATCTGCCACAGAACTTTCCACTCCATGGGATTGCAATCTCATTCTAATTTGCTCAGTTGGTAACACTTTATTTTAATGGTCCCTTTTGAACATTATGTTGACAATAAGTAACCTTGCACCTACTGCATTACCACTGCATCTCTCATTAGAGTATTAGTAGACTGTCTGCTTAATATTGGCAAACTCTTTATTGTGATGGTCTCTTAACAGACATTCTACTGACTATAAGTAACTTTGCAAGTACATGTCAACTTATTCTAACCCTAAACCTACCAGTCTACTAATACTCTAAAATCAGATTATTTAGATATTAGATTAGTTAGAAGACTATGGGATACTGGGGCTGCTTATGCATGCCATCCAATCTTTATACCAATGGTTCCCAACCATGTTCCTGGAGGACCTCAACACTGCACATTTTGCACACACCCATTTTTGGTCTTGGAGTCTCTGCTAATGAGCTGAGGAGTTGAATCGTGCACTGTTGGCTCCAGGAACGTGGTTGTGAACCATTGCCTTAAATAACCAGTGCAAGAGCTGTGTCTGCATTCTCATCAGTAAATCCATCTTAATCCCAATGAGTGTTGAGCTCAGCCAGGGCTGTCTTCAAGGTCAGAGGGCATCCAAATTTTGGTGTCTTAAGGTGGCATTGCTGCTATTTGCAGATGATGCAAAGACTGTACTTATGACCTTACTTGCGGCCAAGTGTACAGTAAGGATGACAGTCGGCACCCTCAAGTCAGAGGCCATGGTTTTCAACCAGAAAATGGATTAATGTCCTCTTTGGACCCCCACCTATTATCACAAGCTTTGTGTAGTGACCAAAAGAACAGGATCATATGTATAAATCGCTGAAATTAGTTTTCTTTGTGGGGTGAAAGCCTCTGACATCCATGAGTCACTCTGAGTACTGAGTTCTGCTCCTCCACGTCGCAAAAAGCCCGCGGAGGTGGATTAAGCATCTGGTCAGGGTTGAGTCCTACTGTAGATGCCAACGGAGGTGTTCCAGGCATGTCCAACTGGGAAGAGACCTCCAGTCAGTCCAAGAACAAGCTGGAGGAATTCTATCTCTTAGCTGCCCTGGGAACGCCTTGGGTTCCCCAAGAGGAGCGGGAGAAATTTGCCAGGGAAAAGGACATACTATAGGCCCTATGTAGCCTGCTGCCACCACAACCTGCACTGGATGAGCGACAGGAGAATGGATGAATGAATAAATAAGTCCAATTAAACTTACTGACCTCCTTCCCCATTTACATTTGTGTATGACAGAGGGCTCCAACCTTGCTCCTGGAGAGCTACAGTCCTGCAGATTTCAGCTCCAACCCCAGTCAAACACACCTTAAGCAGCTTATCAAGGTGTTCAGGGTTACTTGATAATTACAGACAGGTGTGTTAAAGCAGGTTTAGAACTTCACACCATCTCAAGATCACCATAATTTCAGGATGACAACACATGATGTTGTACTCAGAGCTGAATTCTGAGTTTCTAAAGCAATTCTATCAACGCCAAAGCGTTCACATGCTCAACATGTTCTGAGAGCAACGACTTGGACCATGTGACGACTGTACCACCTGACCATTGCCAGATTAATTTAGGCACTACTAGGCACTACCTCCGAGTGCGAGGATGTGGACAGCTTTGAGTAGAACGTCACATTTTGTCAACTCGGAATTAGCGTAATTACTACATTGCATTAACACAGCTTCAAGTCTGCAGGATGGTAGATCTCCAGGAGCAGGGTTGGAGACCCCTGGTGACAGCAACCTATGGTAAACTACTCACCTTTTGTTTGGCATAAACGGATATTCAACGGATATTTTGAAATGTCTACCTACTGTAGAGAGATCTAGACCTAACCAAAAACAACCAGACAAAGATATCATGCTTGATGACCCTGGATCCAGACAATCTGACCAAGGTGATCCACAAGCCCCATTCATAGCATTCTACAAAATATCCAAGTTAAAGGTGAGCCAGACATCGCAGTTATGTTGCGTAATTCTATAATAACGAACAGAAACCATAAAAAAGATGGACTGACAGTCTCTTCCCCGACTCCAGCCACCCTACATAGTAGTTTGGAGAAAGGATGGATGGTATTCAGGAGGGTTTTTATTCAGAATGAATACAAAATTGATTGTCATGATTCTGTTGACAGTCATATATATTGACTGTAAAGTGTTTGTGTGCCTGTAATTGTGCATTCAATATGATGTCTGATAAATTTACTTTGTAAATAGCCGTGTTTATAAATATGTCTATACTGGATTTGAAACCCTAAATTTAGCATGGCAAAAATAGACTCAACATAACTCTTAGGCTGATGGGTAACTTTTTGAGCAATGTTGCCAGGCAACTTTGGTTAATGTTGCCATCAATGGTCAACCAGGTGAGACACAGGGCCCACAACCAATCTAAAGTATTCAGATATACATTTGTTACCCATTCTCAGTGGGGAAGTGCCCAAAAAACATTGTTCAAAAGAAGTTGCCGGTCAAAACTGCTCAAAAAGTTGTATCATCAGCCTTACAGAAAAGCTGTGTATGTTATATCTAGCAGCAATGACAACTTCACGCTCCTGCAGCTGCTCTCCGTCATCATAGAAAAAGAACATAAGAAGAACTTAAAAAAAAAGTCAAAAAGTCAAAGTCTGCATTATTGTCAATTCTGCCACATGTACCGTACATACATACATACAGAAAATTGAAATTGCGTTACTCTCAGACCCTTGGTGCATACAGATACCGCTAACAGTAGAACGTAAACATACAGATAAATACAAATCAAATATATATATATATATATATATATACACATATATAAAATGCAACTATTACAAATATACAAATAAGGACATGTAAAATAATAATAATCATAAATAGATAAAGTGTCATAAGGCACATGGTAGATAGAGTGCAAACCAGTGAAATAAACAAACAGTGCAGATATAAATGGTGTAGTGCAAAGAGCTTATTAATCTATTTAAAGTGACAAAAAGCTCAGAGAGCAGTCTTTATTCAAACTGTCAGAAGAGGTAGTTGAATGAGGTCATTCAAATTTACAGTAAAATCTTCTACTGTAAATTTACATCTTAAGTTAGTGTGATGATTTAGGTGCACTACAGAAAAGCTATAATGTGATTTAAAATGCTGACTGACCAAATCAAATCACTCCAAGGTCCATTTTTCCTGTTGGTTTTAAGATGCGTTTGGTGATTCAATTACCAAAGTGTTCAGTGTTAAATGCAGGTGAAACGGGGCTCTAAATCGTGAAACTGAAGCCACATTAGTGCACCTGGATCTCATCTGCACAGGGCCGCTAAAATGGGTTGCATTGTTGTGCCCCCTCCCTCAAATATTATGGAAGTAAAAAAAAAATAAAAATACATCTACTATAGGGGTCAAAATAGAACTTTAATAAAATATAAAGGTAAATGAATAAATAAATTGTATTATTTACAAATTACAACTGTAGCTCAGACAGTTACCTATGGCTATGACTTTATTTATACAGTTGTCTGATTGATTTTATTGTCTTAAGCATTCAGAAATCACGCAAAAGAAAATTAAGCAGTTTTATACTATAAAACCATAGTTAATTTTCGTAAGCGTTGTGATGTCCACATGTGTTTTTTATTATAGAGGCTGTAGCAAAAAGGTGGCCAAAATGAAAGATTAAGTGGATATTTGAATTAAATGTTTGGTCAAAATAGCCTATTAAATAAGGATATGATCGTCCTGTAAGTGTAACAGCAGCAATTACCAGGCCTTTGGCTCCCTTTGCAGGCATTTGTAATAACATGTACATAAATTGTTTATTTAGTATTAGCCTGTCCTTCATTATGTATTTTAAGAGTGTTATTCGATTAAATCAAATAATTATAAATTAACCAATCATTGTTTTTATATAATGCATTTTAAAGGCCATTGTTGGCTTTTGTCTGTTTTTATAACCACGAAAATTATTATCTTAATACTTTGTAAATTATTATTTGAAGTAACAAAACCATGGTTAATTTGCTGTTATCATGGCTACAAGAACCATGATTTTTGGTTTTATTCGTGTTAAAACCATGGCTAATTTTCGTAAGGGAACATAGATAGTCAGAGAGAATATTATATGCGTTGTTGGGGGTTAAATTATTACCGCCATTAAAACACGTCAACGCAACAGCCAAAAAAAAGTTTCACAGGATTATGAAGTGATGCACGGGCTTCGTTTTTTCTTTTTTTTTCTTTTCTTTTCTCGGTGCCGGATTGCTGATGTCTTTTCACGGGCATAGTTATCTATCAATTATGATCATTTGCATTCAGCCACAAATATGAGGTGCGAGTGGGCGCGGATGGTGGAATGGCGCGTCAAGTTTTTTTTTTTTTTTTTTTTTGAGCAATGGGATGGTGCCCCCCCTGGGAGTTGGTGCCCTACGCAAACTGCTCTGCGTATAGGGAGTGGCGGTACTGCGTGTGGGCCATGTGACAGCACAGATTACCTACAAACCACTGCAGCCCCGGTGCCACCGCCAGTCCATCAAGGTGCCCTTCAAGAGGAAATCCTATGGATCTCTAGGGAATGCTGGTTTACATGTAATTTTGCATAATTGCATAAAAGGCTTGAGAATTTGTGTCAAACGCTAAGCGTATCCCTCTAAGTCAAGGTCAGCACAAACAGCACAGATATTATTGTACAGCAGGTTAGAGGAGGACATGTAGAGGTCAATCTGCTTTGAATCTGTTTGGTGAATTCTGGTCCATTTCCCAAATGCAGCCGAAAGTATGGGTTTGTCAGACCTGTGTTCCCCATGTCACGTGTTTCCCCTCCTCTCGTGCCCTTATTTGGTCTTCCTGTTCCTGTCCTCGTTTGTCTCCATTAGTCCCCAGCTGTGTATTTGATTGCTCCCCACCTGTTTCAGTTCTCCTAGTTTGATTTCCTTGTTTAAAAGCCCAGTGTCTCCAGTGTCCTGTGTCGGTGAATGTATGTCTACCTTGTGTTAAAAATAAACTCCCTTGGATTGTATCTCCTGGTCTCCTCGTTCCTTGCTCCTGGCTCTCCCCTCCGAGAGCGTGACAGATTCACCGACCTAAACATAGTAAGCGGCGTTACTCCTCCCTCGGTTTTGTTTTACGTTTTTGAAAAGTTTTTTGTTTTCTGTTTTTCCCCCCACTCCGTGGCAATGGAGTTCGCCGCCCGCCTCTTTGCCCTCATCGGGAAGGACCTCCCCTTCATGGAGTATGCTGGGGAATTTTGTGGGCTCGCTGCGGGGACGGAGGTGGAGGACTCGGCCCTCCTCCACATGTTCCGGCTCGGGGCCTGTTACCACCGCCCCGTAGACCTCCCAGACACCACTGGACTTACCTGGAGGGAAGGGATTTACCGGTGTCTGGGAAGCGTCCGGGCCCGAGCCAGAACCAGCCAGCCATTGGCGAATATGGCAAGCCCAATATGCCTAAATCACCAGAGTTCTCCAGTGCCCACTCCTCGACTGCGCTCTCCGGAGCCCCTGCTGGTTCCGTCCAGCTCTCCAGAGCCCCTGCTGGTTCCGTCCAGCTCTCCAGAGCCCCTGCTGGTTCCGTCCAGCTCTCCAGAGCCCCTGCTGGTTCCGTCCAGCTTTCCAGAGCCCCTGCTGGTTCCGTCCAGCTCTCCAGAGCCCCTGCTGGTTCCGTCCAGCTCTCCAGAGCCCCTGCTGGTTCCGTCCAGCTCTCCAGAGCCCCTGCTGGTTTCGTCCAGCTCTCAAGAGCGCCCCCAAGAGGCGGCTCCTTGCAAGTGCCGTCCCGTGGCTGCCCCACGCCAGAGCCCTCCAGTGGCGGCTCCACGCCAGCGCCCTCCAGTGGCTGCTCCACGCCAGCGCCCTCCAGTAGCTGCTCCACGCCAGCGCCCACTAGAGCCCGCTCCTCGCCAGCGCACCCCAGAGCCCGCTCCTCGCCAGCGCACCCCAGAGCCCGCTCCTCGCCAGCGCCCTCAAGTGCCCGCGCCTGCCGAGCGCCCTCAAGTGCCCGCGCCTGCCGAGCGCCCTCAAGTGCCCGCGCCTGCCGAGCGCCCTCAAGTGCCCGCGCCTCCAGAGCGCCCCCTAGTGCCCGCGCCTCCAGAGCGCCCCCTAGTGCCCGCTCCTCCAGAGCGCCCCCTAGTGCCCGCTCCTCCAGAGCGCCCCCTAGTGCCCGCTCCTCCTGAGCGCCCCCTAGTGCCCGCTCCTCCAGAGCGCCTCCTAGTGCCCGCTCCTCCAGAGCGCCCCCTAGTGCCCGCTCCTCCAGAGCGCCCCCTAGTGCCCGCTCCTCCAGAGCGCCCCCTAGTGCCCGCTCCTCCTGAGCGCCCCCTAGTGCCCGCTCCTCCAGAGCGCCGCCTAGTGCCCGCTCCTCCAGAGCGCCCCCTAGTGCCCGCTCCTCCAGAGCGCCCCCTAGTGCCCGCTCCTCCAGAGCGCCCCCTAGTGCCCGCTCCTCCAGAGCGCCCCCTAGTGCCCGCGCCTCCAGAGCGCCCCCTAGTGCCCGCTCCTCCAGAGCGCCCCCTAGTGCCCGCGCCTCCAGTGCGCCCCCTAGTGCCCGCGCCTCCAGTGCGCCCCCTAGTGCCCGCGCCTCCAGTGCGCCCCCTAGTGCCCGCGCCTCCAGTGCGCCCCCTAGTGCCCGCGCCTCCAGTGCGCCCCCTAGTGCCTGCTCCGCCAGAATGGCCCCTAGAGGGGAACCTCCCCAAGAAAATTTTGGGGGGGGGCATATACCCCTAGGCTGTGTGGTCGGGCCTAGGACCAAGGCCACGGAGCTCCCTGCTCCGCCATGGCCTCCCGAGCTCCCTGCTCCGCCATGGCCTCCCGAGCTGCCTGACCCGCCATGGCCTCCCGATTCTCCTACTCCGCCATGGCCTCCCGAGTCCCCGGACCCGCCATGGCCTCCTGAGTTCCTGGATCCGCCATGGCCTCCTGAGTCCCCTGACCCGCCATGGCCTCCTGAGTCCCCGGATCCACCATGGCCTCCCGACATCCCCGCTCCGCCATGGCTCCCAGAATGGGCGCCGCCCTGGAGGCCTCCTGTCCTGTCCTGTCTCCATGTCCCTTAAGGCCTCCAGGGCGCCCACCCCCCCTCCCCGTTGGATGGTGTACGGTGCGGGACGCACCGTTCGGGAGGGGGGAGTACTGTCAGACCTGTGTTCCCCATGTCACGTGTTTCCCCTCCTCTCGTGCCCTTATTTGGTCTTCCTGTTCCTGTCCTCGTTTGTCTCCATTAGTCCCCAGCTGTGTATTTGATTGCTCCCCACCTGTTTCAGTTCTCCTAGTTTGATTTCCTTGTTTAAAAGCCCAGTGTCTCCAGTGTCCTGTGTCGGTGAATGTATGTCTACCTTGTGTTAAAAATAAACTCCCTTGGATTGTATCTCCTGGTCTCCTCGTTCCTTGCTCCTGGCTCTCCCCTCCGAGAGCGTGACAGGGTTTGGGGAAATGTGTTGGTTTCTCTTTGCCGTGATTGACAGTGGTTTCATATGAAAGAGGATCAGTGAAGGTCAGATTTTAGTGAAGGTCAGCATGATGCCTTCATATTAATTTACTGCAATCAAGCCAACATGAAATAACAAAGTATTTTCTGTCAGAGAGAGGCTGAATGAGATTCAGAGTAATAACCGAAGACATGGGCAAAAATGAAAGTGTGCTAATTTGTGCGACAGCCTATAAATGGGTTTGAGTATCAGTGAAAACACATGAAAATCATCTCATATAAAGCGTGTGGATTCCCTGTGATCTCCCTCCAGGGATAAAAGGCAGAGATATGAAAAGTCATAACTACATTTATTATCTTTCCCGCGTCGCCGTACGTGTCAGATCGTTACCGGCGGCGAATTCCCTCAAGATCAATGATACTTAAAAAAGCAGGATGAGAGCGATTCAAACAAAGGATTGTTGGATATGAAAAGATTACTCCAATAATTTACCCATCGCTATTGTCATTGTAATATAAAGCAATGACAGATGCTTCTGATGATGGCTTTACATCTAATAATGGATCTACTGAAAAATACTTTTTCAATAGAGAAGGAGAAATAAAGAGGAGACAATGCCATATTTAGTATTGTCATGATTTAACCGGGAATCAATTAAGACATCTCAATTTTCCACCTGTACCTAATGCAGTTTTCTCATCTAACCTCCTGAGACACCCCCCCCAAAAAAATTTTTTTGTGAATTTAGTATTTTTTCATGTCATTACATTGTTTAGAGCATAAGAAAAAAATGGAAAAATATTTTTTTGAAAAATTATATTTTATTCATATTTTATTCTATGTTCTCTGTAGCGGACACTAGGACTCAGTTTTTCTAAAAATAAAATGGCATGAATAAACATCAAAAAGGCAAAAACAATGGGATTCTTTTTTTAAATCACCAATCAATTTTTAGGTTTCAGAATTTTTTTTATACTAAACTTTGTTTAAGGATGATTCTCAACTATGTTATAAAATATATAACAAAATAATTTGATATACCATTTTGTTTAATGCAATATGTGTGTAAAAAATTCCATAAACTGGTTTTCCCATTAAACACAGTGTATCTATACACTGTATCAAATTTGCATATTAATGTGTTGCTGTTGGACAGCATGTTGAAAAAAAAATTGTCATAATGGGAGTAATAATTGGCCAGATTTTGATAATAATATCTAATATTTCATAAGCAAATTGATATATAATTTATTTTCCTATTCAATTGTTATGTCTCCCAAAATGCGTAATAAACATGCTTTTAGTCCTGGTGTCCTCTACAGTGGTCGTATGAAATTATGTCCTGTTTCATAACAGCAAGTCATATTTGAATTTGAAAACCCATAACATTTTCCTGAAATGTTGCTTTATGACAAAAATTTGAAAATTATTCAGATTTAAATGACAATTACAAAATATAATCATATTTCCATGCGGATGTAAAATGTTTCACTAAATTAAATTTAGCCATTTTAAAGACCTATTAGAGGGTGTGGTGATGGTGAAACATCCAATCATTTAGTATCTCTATAAGGCCCTGAATGTGCTCTGTACAGGACATCCAGACTTACATCTGAGACATGTGACGTCTCAGAGAAATACACTACAATATAATGTCCACTACAGAAGCAAAAACTCCACAGCTGGGTCTCAGGAGGATAAGAACTCAACTTCACACAGCTGAGGAAAGACAGATTTAAATCAAAATTGAGAAACAAACTTCTCCACTAAATGTAGGTTTGGGTGATACAACTAAAAACAGTTGACATTTTAAGCTTAAAGATATTATATATCAATACATATTTGTTTGCTGAAATGTGCCAAAAGGGGACTTATTTATTTCAATCAGAAGAACCATGATTCATAATCCATCTGTCCATCCATCCATGCAATTTTTAAACAATGCAATGTTTAATGCAAAAAGTAAAATACAGTAATAATAAAATAAAATACAATAAAATTAAATTGTTGAATCAGAATTTTTAATTGATCAATGTTTCAGTTTGAACTAATTAAGGGAACTGAATAGAACATTAATTGCATTATCTTAACACTTTCTTACAGTACTCGTAACAAATAATAACGAAAGTTTGTATAAAAAAAACAACTTAAGATAATTGTGATATTCACAAAATGTCTTAATTTTATGCTATCATAACTGATTTATTTATGGTTGCTTTACTGGCATGACTATATGTTACAATGCTCCCAAAGAACAAATTATAATCTACTGTATTAATCAACAGATTTAGACTATTTAGAGCAGTGGTTCCCAACCATGATCCTGGAGGCCCCCAACACTGCATGTTTTCCATGTCTCCTTAACCCATTTAATCCCAAATTTTTCCCAGACAAGAAAATATCCAAATGATGTGTCATTAGTAACCCTTTGAAATAATCAATAATTATTTTTTGACATTGTTTTGGAAAAGTGTGTGAAAAATTATGTTTTATGTTTGGTCACAATAGTGTGTACGGTGAGTACTGAAATCACATATTTCTGCAGTTATAATTTTTTTAATATATCTTATCTCAGCTATTTTAAACGGTTTGAACAGATTCTAGGGTTACTATTATGCATAAAAAAGCTTTTGCATATGCATATGCAACACTGAGATAAAAGACAAAAAAAATTCAACCATCACCGCATTTCAAAATTGTTACTTTTTTCTAAAATATAACATCAATTTTTTATATCAGTGCTACTGGTATTACAACATTATTATTTTAAAAATTTTCTAACATTTGAATTTTGAATTTAGTGCAATATTTTGTCATTGCAACATTTTATTGTCATTTTCACTAACAACTACAATTGGATTACATTGTAAAATAAAGTTCACTGTTATCCCAGCGGTCACTATTGTGATCATCAACATGTTTACTCACTCTATGACCACACTCAACAAAACTGAATATATGCAAATGCATATATTAATACTACACACCCTAAAGATAATGTGTACCAAAAATCTTTTTTTTATGTTAACATACTTTACTAGTCTTTTGTTTTGGAGCTTTGATGCAGTTATCATCTTCTCAAGATTCTGCTCTGGTCATGTGACACACTGCACATATTTAATTGAGACCCTTTATTTTTTCCATATTTGCAGGAAGTGCACTAAAACATCAGTCAGTACAGTTTGTAGAGCTTTATAAATATTGTCACTATTGTGACCGGTGGGATTAAATGGGTTAATCAAACACACCTGATTCAGATCATCACCTCATTAGTAGCGACCCCAAGACCTGAAATGGGTGTGTCAGACAAAGGAGACATGCAAAATGTGCAGTGTTGGGGGGCCTCCAGGATCGTGGTTGGGAACCACTGATTTAGAACACAGAAATTAACAAATAAACAAATGCACTGTGTGTAAATATCTTCTTAAATAGCATGCAACCGAAATGCATATATGAATAAAAGTAGGCAAAACACATTGTGAATATCTGCTATATTAGCCACAGTCTAAATGTCATGCTATAACGCCAGACATGAGGGCTATTATACCTTTCGCTCACTTCTTGCAGTTGATTGACAGCACGTTAAAGGGATAGTTCACCCAAAAATGTAAATTCTGTCATCATTTACTCAGCCTCAAGTAGTTCCAAACCTGTATGAATGTGTTGTTCTGCTAAACACAAAGGAAGATATTCTGAAGAATGAGGGAAACAGAGCAGTATTTTTTTTCCTACTATGGAAGTCAATGGTGCCCCAAAACAGCCTGATTACAAACTTTCTTCAAAATATCTTCCTTTGTGTTCGACAGAACAAAGAAATTCATACAGGTTTGTATCTACTTGAGGATGAGTAAATGATGACAGAATTTTCATTTTTGGGTGAACTATCCCTTTAAGTTCATGCACTCTTGCTATGCAGGGTCAGACTCAGTTCAGTGTCATGTGCAGGATAAACACACTGAAGTTCACACACAGTTCAGAGAAAGTTGCTGCGAGACACACGACTGATCAAAGACTTCCCGATACTCCTGCATATGAGTTATGACAGCGCTGCAAAAGATCAGAGCGGCTGCTTTCCTCCGGAGGTGCACAGGTGAAGAAAGAAACCACGTCTTGTATCAGAACTGAATGATGGCTTGACAAAGACTCTCATGTTCCTTACAGACAGTCGGCTGCATCTGAAATGTCACACACCTCCAACAACAGAAGCAAGGATCACAGCACTATAAGAGCCACTCATTACCCAGCATCCCTGACTATTAGCTTCACAACAATTCAGCCTCCTGTTTGCCGTTGTGTTTGTTAAACGTCTCCTTTGGGACACTCAACTGCACTCTCAGCGTTTGTCCTTATTTTACCACCGCAGCACACTACGCATAAATTGGGCCAATTTCTGTCCTGCCTCGGCCAGCTGTCTCCTGAAATAGCAGTAGGGATGGAGCCAGTGTCCCCATGGTAACTGAAGAAGTCCTGAGATCCGAATCCGCGCCTCCATTACGGCTCTGCTGTTTATCTTAGATAACAGGTCCAGAGGGAGCCATCACTGGTCCAAATGGAATAGCCTCGTCTTGTCTGGAGGAACATTTGCTTTTTGGCTTTAATTGGAGGTGAGAACAACACAGGAACATCCCTCGCTTCTCTAATCCTCTGTTCTTTGTCTAAACCTCCTGCTCAAGCTATGTTTTTGCGTTCGTCTTTGTTGTATACCTTCTGTTTTGTAAGATTGTGGGCCTCATTTATAAAGCATGCGTACGGTCAGATTTGATCGTAGAGTGTGCGTGCGCTTAAATCCACGCCAGCGCTCATATTTATAAAGACTGTCTTTGACATGGAAAAGTGCTTAGCATCACGTCAGGGTCTGAGCAGACGTACGCACTTTTTACAGCCCGATCTCACGGCAATTCGTACATATTTTACGAGGTGGCTGATTCGTACGAATTCGTATGACCTCACTCGTACAAATTCATACGATTTTTGCTAAATCGTACGAGTATTTACGAGTGAGCAATCGTACGAATTCGTACGAATTACCACCTCTAAATCACGTCTGAAAGCCGTAACGCCGTTACTTGTTTATTGTCATTTTAATCATTCAAAATCGTAACGTTCATTGAGGTGTTCTAAATTTGATATGAATTTAGCCACCTGACAGTTAAAATCTGTACGAAACCGTCATATTGCGTTGCAAGCTTTACGATGTCAGTGATTTCACAGTCTAAATGAGACGCATACGCGGTTTTCTTGTCAGCACGTCATTCTATGAATCATATGATGATATGGTAGATATTTATATGGTTTCTGAACATTTTTAAATTAGTGAAGTCTAATTTAAAGAATGAAGTTACCAGTCCATTGCTTGCAATGCTTCTACGATCTCAGCCTGAGATTATCACATATGAAAGAGCATTCGTCTGATAACGCGGTTATCTCTTGTTCAGTACAGTTCCATATCCTAGTGAAATACACATATTGGAGCCAATATCGCTCGTAAGAACCAATTTGACTTGTTTGTTTCTGACAAATTAGGTGAAATGAGAGTCCAGTGTTGTCTAAATTCTGACACTTCGAGACTGACGTTTTCATTCAAAATGCCTTCGTTCTTGCCATAAGAGCAATATCTACAGAATCAGTGCAGTTTGATTATCATGTGGAAATAACTTACTGCCAAAAGCATTCAGTCTAATAACCAGGTTTCACTCTGTTAGTAATCAGACTACAAATCTTATGTCAAAACACATAATGATATGTCTAGGATTTGTGCTTCTAATATTACAGCAACGTTCAGGATACTTTTCTATTCTAACATGACATATGTTCTCTGTGTATAAGACAAGGTTCAAAAAGAACAATGATTGATTGAGTCAGTGTGGAAGAACTTGACTGGTCTGCATAAAACCAAGTCCTAATCCCAGTTTAACACCTCTGGTGTGACTGTAAATGCAGACCTTGAGCCAAAAACTCATCACCAAACACCAATGACTTGTACATATGGGTTCAGTCATTTTAGACACTTACAAAACTGTTGCAACAGAGATGAAATACAATTTTTAAATACATGAATTATGTTCCCATCGTTGTTGCCACAGATTTGGAAGTGCATTTTTCTGTTCTAAAGAAGGGGTGCCAATACTTTTGGCAATATAGTGTATCTCCATGTTCAGAACTGAACACATGAATACAGACATCAGTCTCCAGGCTAATAAGGGAGTGATTAGTGAGTAAAATGCATGCATATAATGCATGTTGAACATTAGGTTAAAAGTATTCAAAATCACAGACAATAAATTGTATTTGCATTGTGCTATGTATTTTTATAGTTGGAATGAAATGAAAATACGCATCTATTATTGATGGTGAACGACTTGTCAGTGATTCATCCATGCATATTATTTGACCTAGTAATTTCAATGTAACAATCTGAAACAGCTGACTTCTCTCTGGTGATGTATACAGGACATCTATAGTCATTAATTCACTTAAAACCTTCACTTTTCTTACAATCCACTGCAAACTCACATTCAGATCCGCCTCTGTCCAATCAACATGATTCAAGTCCCCGCCGTACCTTGATGTCCCCTTTAAGCTGAAGATCTCGGCTCATACTCCAGTCAGAGACCACAGTTATCAAGTGGAAGTGCTATGAAACCACATTAAAGACCAGTCTGAAATGAAATAAAGTCCATAAATACATATCTGTGGTTCTCTGTGTGCTCTTTTTTATTTGCCCCTGTGCTCTTCTGATAATCACTGATAATGGCAATCAATAATGAATAATAATACGCACTGACTAACATGGAGTGCTTCTTCAAAAACATGTTCACAGTAACAAATGTAATACTACAACTTACATCTGCAAAACTATGAAAGCTTGAACAGCACTACAGATTGTTTGCTAATGCAAACAGCTTCTAAAACACAGAATATATATATATATGTATGTATATGTATGCATATACAGTATATATATATATATATATATGGTAACACTTTAGAATAGGGAACACTTATCCACTATTAACTACGACTTTTCCCTCAATAAACTCCTAATTTGCTGCTTAGTAATAGTTAGTAAGGTAGTTGTTAAGATTAGGTATTGGGGATGTAGAATAAGGCATTAATATGTGCTTAATTACTACTAATAAATGGCTAATATTCTAGTAATATGCATGCTAATAAGCAACTAGTTAAGAAACCCTAAAAAATAAACACAAAATATATATATATATACACAATTTGCAATTTAATTCCTTTTAAATTTATTTACAAATATATAGAAAATAATATGATTACAACATACATTATGAATACCTTTAAAATGCATTATACATAATGTGTGTGTTTGTGTAACAATAACGTGTTTAATTGAATTAATGTGTTTCTGTGGCTCAGTGGTAGAGCATTGCGTTAGCAGTGCAAAAGGTTGTGGGTTCAATTCCCAGGGAACGCAAATACTGATAAAATAATAAAAAAAAAAATATAGCCTGAATGGCTATGGATTAAAAGCGTCTGCTAAATGTAAATGTGTATGTTCTCTGAGTATATGATGTGCTGTCTGTATTGTTTGTAATATGTGCAGTAAGCAGCATGAGATGAGACAGAGCCAGACCTGATACTGCTTCAAAGTCACCCTCTCTTTTACTGCCATCCGGCAGGAGCTGACATTGTGTTGTGCTGCAATTAAGAGGCTTTTATTGCACTCAACCGAGTCGAGCGCATTTATCCTCCATCTTCAAATGGACTGAAGAACGCCGGAGAACAGAGTTTCCCCAGACTAAAGCGAGCAGAGGTATTACCTCGCTCTTCAACTATTAATGAGTCCATTCCTCCACTTAGAGGAAGACCAAGAGAGAAATGAGGAGGGACAGAAAAGAGCCAAAGGAGAATAATAAACCGGAGTAGATGTGGGAGCGCTGCGGAAGAATAGTGAATGGCATAAAACTGACAGATGGCTGAGAGAGAGACGGGAGATAGACTGATGGAGAAGGACAGCAGACGGCTAGTGCTCTGTCTCTCTCGAGATGAAGAGCTGACATGCTGCTGAAGCGGTGCATTATGGGATCTGACTGTAATAGAGCCCATGTTGTGCAAGATTCAATCCCCCTCAGAGCACAAAACCCTGATGCTTGATGGGAACACCATTCAGTGCTGCTCACGCATTACAGCACCGCACATCACGTGTGATATATCACATATATGCACTGTTTGTCGTGTTGCCATGACTTTAGGGGCGTTGCTAGGGTTGGGAGAGATAAGGGGCTTAGCCCCCCTCCCCCCTAATTAATTAATTTGTTTATTTATACATTTATTTCATACTTCAAATACATTAACATATTTATTGACATATCAATTACTCATATAAAATTATAAGTAATCTTTATTTGGAGTATGTCTTTATTGCACAATGCACATTTATTAATATTATGCCTAAAATGTGTTTTACTATTAATAAGGATTGTATGATCTCTGTAATATAATATCAGTCTTTAAATGCAAGATATTTAAAGTGTACCTGAGGTATAATTTGATTGTATAGCACAATCAAATATACTTCAGTATATCTTTAGTTCAGCACTATTAAAGTGCCTTAAGTACAACATTAGTTGTTCCAATTTAGCAGACTTTAATTATACCAGTTTAGTATTCCAAAAGTACAATTGAGGGTATTTTTATTGTGCACATAAATATATAAATGTATTTGAAGAATACTTGGCACAAAATAAATGTATTTCAAATACGTTTTAGTATGTTTTTTCCACTAGGGCACGGCCGCATACGTTGGATACTGAGCCTTACTAACCACATCTTTGATGCTTTATCTGACATTAAATTAATTTATTTGTTTACATTATGTGTGGATAAATGACCAACTAGAGATGCACGATTCTGGATAAATGGAGAATCACAATTTTTATTTTATTTGTATTTTTTTATAGATATCACGATTCTCCCACCATGATTCTGGAAAAACTAGACAACTAAACAAAATAGCATGCATAAAATGCAAATTGCTACAATCTGTTTATAAAATGTATTCTATATTCAACGTATTGTCAAAAAAAATCAAGTTCAGTGACTCGCTCATAAAGACTTCACTTGTTTCATTCCTGAATGAATCCACGTTTTTTGAACGAGTCTCTTTTTTAAGTCACTTGTCGCCACCTGCAGGCATTACGATGTAATTGATACAATCTTTATTTGAAGTCACTTTCAAAAAGGTTTTCTCTATTTTAATCGCTACTGTAGACAACAATGTTTATGTCCGAACTATAAACTTTTATTCCAGTACTTCTGTGATTATTTAAATGTTTTTAATGCAGAAATAATGATACAAAAGACTTGTAAAGATGTTTCATAACGGCCCTCTCTGGGTCAGCGGCAGCGCGAACGCAGATTTAAAAATGTAAATGTTACAGTGTGATTTAAGGATTTAGTAAACATAGCTCAATCGTTGTCATTTAGGAACAAGATTGCGTGGGTGATTAAATCTGTTAGCGATCTGGCTATTTAAATATCCCAAAACATAAACCGAGGGCTTTAAAGCTGTGTTTAGTGGAATGAACACATAAGGAAAGCGGTAATATAGCAGCGCAGACTGCTTTTCATCACGGACAGATGGATTTCTAGTACTTGGAGAACAAATTAAAATTAATAAAACATATTTTATTTGTGAAGGGAATGGTCCATCTTCAAAAAGATCAGGGGCTTTTGGCAAAACATCAGGGGCTCAAGCCCCCCCCCCCCCCCCCCCCCCCCCCCCCCCCGCAACGCTACTGAACAAGACGCCCAGCTGTTCAAAAAAATGTAACTAATTTGTAACTATTTAAACATTAAAGTGAAAATGAAAGTTTATGTGCTCAGCTTTATGTAAAACTGTGTTTACTCATGAAAGTGAAATAAATTAACAGTGTTTCAATAAAGCTACTATTACATCTGTGACCCTGGACCACAAAACCAGTTATAAGGGTACATTTTTTTGAAACTGAGATTTATACATACAATTCCATTGATGTATGGTATGTAGCCAGCTACAGTATCTTACATGAGTAAATCACAGTGATTCTTACTGTACATAATGATTTTAGTGTTAGAAATCATAACTCTTTTTATGTTGTTTGGTTGGTTGCAGTTTCTGCAGCTTTGAGCTTAAAGCCATGGTGAAATCTCATTGGTCTAAAAATCTGTTTCAATTCACAAATGTGACCCTGGACCACAAAACCAGTCATAACTGTCCATTTTTCGAAATTGAGATTTATAAATCAGCTAAAAGCTGAATAAATAAGCTTCCCATTGATGTATGGTTTGTTATGATAGGACAATATTTGGCTGAGATACAACTATTTGTAAATCTGGAATCTGAGGGTGCAAAAAAATCTAAATATTGAGAAAATCATCTTTAAAGTTGTTCAAATGAAGTTCTTAGCAATGCATATTACTAATCAAAAATTAAGTTTTGATATATTTACGGTAGGAAATTTACTAAATATCTTCATGGAACATGATCTTAATATCCTAATGATTTTTGGCATAAAAGAAAAATGTATAATTTTGACCCCCACAATGTATTGTTGGCTATTGCTACAAATATACCTGTGTTACTTATGACTGCTTTTGTGCTGCAGGGACACAAATTGGTTGTTGATAAAAAACTTGTCATGACAGGTTCAAGAAGGTCTTCATTCATCCTAATAGCAGATGTTTGGCTGTTGTGAAAAGCGAAGGCAAAGACCACACTTTTTATCCAAATTCATGACCCATTTTCTAGGTAAAATGAATAAATAATAAAAACAAGAGAGACACCAGCCCTGGTTGTCATGTGTGTGTGTGTGTGTGTGTGTGTGTGTGTGTGTGTGTGTGTGTGTGTGTGTGTGTGTGTGTGTCGTGTTGGAGTACAGAATATCCCACATCCGAATCTGGATGGAAAACAGAATTAGGCCAAATATGGCATGCTGTCACACTGTGGATCAGAATGAACACAGGCCAAGCAGAACGCTGTCAGCAAATGTCCCACTACATGACAAGAATGTGATTAGTAAGAATCCAATCAAAGAATCACACATTAATGAATGGCACAGACTGGCACAGAGACGAGTGCTTTAATGAGCTGACTGTCACTGATTCACAAACCTGCGTGCTGCTCAATGCCAGCTGTCAAGAGTCATGAGACGCCACATTCAACACAACTGGCACCATATCACCAGAAACCATCAACTGATCATGAGCACCTCACAGCACACTCACTGCACATCATGTCAAAACTCAGTTCTGAGCGAAATGAAGTCTGTCAGACTATGATCTGTCCTGAGACACACAGGTCTGGCTCAAATATATAAAACCCATATCAGATCAGTCAAACAACCATTTTAACAAGTAGTTAGCTACATAATGCAGATGGTAAAACATCTATGCTAATTCTGGCCACAATATACACTAATGATCAAAAGTTTGAGGTCAGAATGATTTTTTGAAGTTTTTGAAATAAAACTGCTCATCAAGCCTGCATTTATTTGATCAAAAATACAGTAAAAACAGCAATATTCTGAAATATTATTATAATGTAAATTCGCAGTTTTCTATGTGAATATGTGTTAAACTGTAATTTATTTCTGTGATCAAAGCTGTATTTTCAGCATAATTACTCCAGTCTTCAGTGTCACATGATCTTCAGAAATCATAATAATATGCTGATTTGCTGCTCAACAAACATTTCTGATTATTATCAATGTTGAAAACAGTTGTGCTGCACAATATTTTTGTGGAAACTGTGATACATTTTATTTTTCAGGATTCACAGATTAATAGAAAGTTCAAAAGAACAGCATTTATTTGAAATAAAAATATTTTGTAACATTATAAATGTCTTAACTGTCATTTGTAGTCAATATAAAGCATCAATGCTAAATAAACGTATACTTTTATAATATAGTGTGTGTACAGGTGCATCTTTGTTAAATGTGAGCCTAAATCATCACAATTAAAAGAACCAAAGACTTAAACTACTTCAGTCTGTCTGCATTGAATTTATTTAATACACGATGTCACGAATCCAATCCATGAACTTCCAGTCACTCACCTCTAGAGGTCACTCACACACCACATGGACTTTCACAGCACACAGTCAGTAGCAGATCACTATAGGACCTCACTTCCCATCATCCACTGCACCCACACAGCTGTTCACCATTATCAAGCACACACCTGTTTTCCATCTCACAATCACCAGCACCCAATCACACACATACACACACACTATATAAACCATGGACTTCCTCTCACACACTGCCGAGTATTGTTAGCCTTGCTACTTACCAAGCGTTTATCTAGTATCCTTAGTCTGTCTGCCCGTGTTTGATTCCTGCCCGTGTTGTCTAGTTTATTCTCTCTGCCTTGCCCTCTGGATTAAGTTTGCCGATCTCCGACCCACGCTTGCCTTGGATTATTCTTGTGTCTTGCCCATGCCATACCTGTTTGCTACTGACCGACCCTGCCTGTATTGACCATGTATTATAATAAAGCCTTGCGAATGGATCCGCCTGTCTCACGTCTCGTCAGCTCCATAACAGAATACTCGGCCACAAAAGGATCCAGCGGCTTTTCATGTGGATATTGGCCAGGTATGGACATTGCAAGGATGTTGTTACACCTCGAGCAGGGCTCTCGACCACTCGAGGATAATATACAAGAATATTTAGACCTCGCCCATTTCTCTGATCTACCGGACTGTGTACTCATAGACTTCTTTTGTGAGGGCATTAATCAGCCGCTGAAGTCACAGCTAATCCGTGAGGGTCCCCGTTCATCTCTCAGTCAGTTTCTGGACTATGCTTTGCTATGTGTTGGCTCTTCGTTCACTGTGGGGGTCGCGGAGGAACGAGACACCGCACCCAATTGTGTGGACACAGCCACGCTAGATCACGCTCACAAAATGGCGGCAACAACAACACCCCGTAGCGGCATTGCGGCCAATCACAAGCCAGGTCAGTTCCCAGCTGATGTTAAAGAGTCAAATCAAGTCACCGCTGCTGTTAAAGAGTCAAGTCAAGTCACCGCTGCTGTTAAAGAGTCAAGTCAAGTCACCGCTGCTGTTAAAGAGTCAAGTCAAGTCACCGCTGCTGTTAAAGAGTCAAGTCAAGTCACCGCTGCTGTTAAAGAGTCAAGTCAAGTCACCGCTGCTGTTAAAGAGTCAAGTCAAGTCACCGCTGCTGTTAAAGAGTCAAGTCAAGTCACCGCTGCTGTTAAGGAGTCAAGTCAAGTCACCGCTGCTGTTAAAGAGTCAAGTCAAGCTACAGTTGATCATCACAAGTCAAACCAAAGCACAGTTGATCATCACAAGTCAAACCAAGCCACCAGTGATCTCCGTAAGTCAAGCCAAACCACAGTTGATCGTCACGAGTCAAGCCAAAGCATAGTTGATCATCACAAGTCAAGCCAAGCCACCAGTAATCTCCGTGAGTCAAGCCAAGCCACAGTTGATCGTCACGAGTCAGGCCAAAGCACAGTTGATCATCACAAGTCAAACCAGGCCACCAGTGATCTCCGTGAGTCAAGCCAAGCCACAGTTGATCATCACAAGTCAAGCCAAGCCACAGTTGATCGTCACAAGTCAAGCCAAGCCAGAGTCGATCGTCACAAGTCAAGCCAAGCCACAGTTGATCGTCACAAGTCAAGCCAAGCCACAGTTGATCGTCACAAGTCAAGCCAAGCCACAGTTGATCGTCACAAGTCAAGCCAAACCAGAGTTGATCGTCACAAGTCAAGCCAAGCCACAGTTGATCGTCACGAGTCAAGCCAAAGCACAGTTGATCATCACAAGTCAAGCCAAGCCACCTGTGATCTCCGTGAGTCAAGCCAAGCCACAGTTGATCGTCACGAGTCACACCACGTCTCAGCTCTCCAGCCAGAATCACACCAAGCCACTGTGGATCGTCATGAACTCACCCAGCTCACAGCTGTCCAGCCAGAGCCACATCACGCCTCAGCTCAACAGCCAGATCCACAACACACCTCAGATCATCAGCCAGAGTCACACCACGTCGCATCTGACCAGCCAGAGTCACGCCACGTCGCATCTGACCAGCCAGAGTCACGCCACGTCGCATCTGACCAGCCAGAGTCACGCCACGTCGCATCTGACCAGCCAGAGTCACGCCACGTCGCATCTGACCAGCCAGAGTCACGCCACGTCGCATCTGACCAGCCAGAGTCACGCCACGTCACAGCTGACCAGCCAGAGTCAGTCCACGTCACAGCTGACCAGCCAGAGTCAGTCCACGTCACAGCCGAACTGCCAGAGTCTCTTCAAGTCTCAGCCGAACTGCCAGAGTCTCTTCAAGTCTCAGCCGAACTGCCAGAGTCTCTTCAAGTCTCAGCCGAACTGCCAGAGTCTCTTCAAGTCTCAGCCGAACTGCCAGAGTCTCTTCAAGTCTCAGCCGAGCTGCCAGAGTCTCTTCAAGTCTCAGCCGAGCTGCCAGAGTCTCTTCAAGTCTCAGCCGAACTGCCAGAGTCTCTTCAAGTCTCAGCCGAGCTGCCAGAGTCTCTTCAAGTCTCAGCCGAGCTGCCAGAGTCTCTTCAAGTCTCAGCCGAACTGCCAGAGTCTCTTCAAGTCTCAGCCGAACTGCCAGAGTCTCCTCACGTCTCAGCTCCTCAGCCAGAACCTATTCCACCCAGAGACTCAAGGTCAGTCCTTCAAGTTCTCCGGTTGATATCCAACGTGAGGGATGCACAGCTGGTGTCTGTACGCACTGCTGGTATCCCCAAATCCACTCATTCTGACCCCCCTGTGCATGAACTGATTACCCTGTCTGAAGCGCTTCCCAGGGTGGGGATTGCACTATGTTGCATTTGGGCCACATACACCACCACGTTACTGCCTCAGGGGAAGGCATCTGCCGCAGAACCTCCCCAAGCGGTGGTGCTCGCCTCAGTCCCTTGCAAGGTGGTGGCGCCCAGCAATATACTCTCACCCAGTCAGGTTACCACCATAGAACCTCCAGAGGTGGTGGCGCTAGCTGCAGAACCTCCAGAGGTGTCGGTGGTATCCCCCTGTAAACTCTCACCCTGTCCTGTCACGGCTATGGAGGCCGTCTGTGAACCCTTGCCCTGTCCTGTCACGGCTAAGAAGGCCGTCTGTGAGCTCTCATCCTGTCCTGTCACTGCTATGGAGGCCGTCTGTGAACTCTTGCCCTGTCCTGTCACGGCTAAGAAGGCCGTCTGTGAGCTCTCATCCTGTCCTGTCACGGCTATGGAGGCCGTCTGTGAACTCTTGCCCTGTCCTGTCACGGCTATGGAGGCCGTCTGTGAGCTCTCATCCTGTCCTGTCACGGCTATGGAGGCCGTCTGTGAACTCTCGTCCTGTCCTGTCCCGGCCACGGAGGCCGTCTATGAACTCACGCCCTGTCCTACCCCGGCCATGGAGGTCGTCTATGAACTTTCGCCCTGTCCTGACACGGCTAAGGAGGCCGTCGGTGATTCCCTGTCCGGCCCTGTCATGGCTACGGAGGCCGTCTGGGATTTCCTGTCCTGCCCTGGCACGGCCCCTGAGATCGGGAAGGCTTTCCCTGTGTTGTCTGTCTCCGTTCTCTCAGTGTTGTCTGTCTCTGCTCTCCCTGTGTTGTTTGTCGTTGTTCTCCTCTGCCTGCAGGTGCTGTCAGGGCTACCTGCCCAGTCTGCTTCCCTGCGGTGGTCTCTGGTCCCGTCTGTTCCGCCCTGGTGGGTTCCGGGTCCATCTGCTCCGCTCTGGTGGGTCCTGGTCCCGTCCGCTCCGCCCCGTTGGGCTCCAGGTCCGTCCGCTCCGCCCCGTTGGACTCCAGGTCCGTCCGCTCCGCCCCGGTGGGCCCCAGGTCCGTCTGCTCCGCCCTGGTGGGCTCCTGCTCCGCCCGCTCCACCCTGGATCTTTTAGGAGCTTCTGGAAGCCGCTCCTTGGGGGGGGGCTATGTCACGAATCCAATCCATGAACTTCCAGTCACTCACCTCTAGAGGTCACTCACACACCACATGGACTTTCACAGCACACAGTCAGTAGCAGATCACTATAGGACCTCACTTCCCATCATCCACTGCACCCACACAGCTGTTCACCATTATCAAGCACACACCTGTTTTCCATCTCACAATCACCAGCACCCAATCACACACATACACACACACACTATATAAACCATGGACTTCCTCTCACACACTGCCGAGTATTGTTAGCCTTGCTACTTACCAAGCGTTTACCTAGTATCCTTAGTCTGTCTGCCCGTGTTTGATTCCTGCCCGTGTTGTCTAGTTTATTCTCTCTGCCTTGCCCTCTGGATTAAGTTTGCCGATCTCCGACCCACGCTTGCCTTGGATTATTCTTGTGTCTTGCCCATGCCATACCTGTTTGCTACTGACCGACCCTGCCTGTATTGACCATGTATTATAATAAAGCCTTGCGAATGGATCCGCCTGTCTCACGTCTCGTCAGCTCCATAACACACGAGTTTCACAATTTGAGTTGAATTACTGAAATAAATTAACTTTTCCACGACATTCTAATTTATTGAGATGCACCTGTATATCTAACTATATGTATATATTGCAGTGAATTATATGAGTTGGTTTGTTTCTAGGATTGGCTGTGCTACATAAACGTCCCAAAGCTTCATATGAGAGAGGACAGTTTATAAGAGCATGTTTCGTTATTGATTCAGTTTGTTCAGCTGTAAGATGTGTGATCAAACTATGTTTCACAGAACAAACAGTAGTGGATCTTATCTCGTCTCTTGGAGAAAAGCAGCTCATTACTGGAAACTCTACAGTATTTGACAAACAAATGGCCTACTGTCACACTATTGAGCAGTCTAGGTAGGTCATTAATGCAGATAAATTGATATCAAGGCTCAGCGTGAGTCAGCAGAAGGTTGCTGCTTCAATCCACGTAAGCATCGTGCCGTTCATCAGAGAAATGAAACCCAGGTCACTCTGTCCAGTGCATATGTCATTCATAACATGATGTTTGGACGGACAGAAATTGTCATCACATAGTCTTCTGCATGGTTTGAGGAGACTGCCACGACGTGATTTCATCGTGTCTGATTTCAGTGTGAAGGGTGACGTGTTTATTCAGTGATCTGAGCTGTGCTGTGACTGTCAGAGGACACATATCACACATCGTGAAGTTGTCTGAATGAATCGTGTGTGATAGGAAGGCCAGAGTGCACTGGAAGGTGAATAAAGAGATATATCCTGGTTCTACACATGTATTGAGTTTCTCTGAGAGCACTGTTGTGTGGCAATGCTGGAAGAATAACCATCAAATTCAACCCGTGTGAATCAATGTCTTTCCACCGCAGTCCTTTCTCTTAGAAAGCTGATGGTCCTAATTATCAAAGAGTAAATGACTCAACATAAATCTAGAATCTAGAGCAGTGGTTTTCAAACTTTTTTAAGAGCGACCCTATTTTTTTCTTTTTAAATTGACTCGACCCATATACTATATATATATATATATATATATATAAGAAAAAAAGAAAGAAAGAAGGAAGGAAGGAAGGACAGACAACTGAGCTACAGACCGATCTTGAGTCCCACCGGAAGGATGCTCTGCTCCAAAATCAAATCACTGTCGGTGCTTCTGAAATTAGTGAAGGGTGCTTTGCCTTCATGCACATCTATTCTGACATATCATGTTTTGTCCAGTACATAGTTATGATTATCACAATGTCATTGCGATTTCGAGAGAATATGCGGATGTCACTTCCGAAAGTTTGTTGCAAGTACGCCACATCGGTCCTCTTAGCAGCATGAAAAACGAAACGTTTATTCAAATTCTGAATGGAGAATATACAGCGAAGAAAGCATGCAAAGTGTGCGTCCTTAAAAAGCTGTTACTCATTTCACTTTGTCGCAATCTCTAATTCCGCTATAATCAATGAATCTGTCAACACGGCACAATTAATCTCTTATTTACATCACCTCTACACTTTGTTCATTATAATCCGAGGATTGGCGTCGCGAGCTTCCAGAACTCTGGACCGAACAAGAACACTGGCGTTCTGAGCGGTGAGTGGATTCTGACTCACTAAAGCTCCTCTGATTGGCCACTGTGTGTTATAGAAATCAACAGATACGTCTCTGATTTGCTACAATGTACAATGCTGCAAAAACAGAGCGCAAACACAAATACACTTTGATTCTGACCTGAGGCGGCTGCCGGTTACTTTCGTTTTGTTGTTTATGTTTATTTAGTTGCTTCTTTCCTGAGTCTTGAACTTGGTTACATACATACGTTTTCCTTAAATCATCCTGGCGACCCATTTTTTCAGTCGACCCAGGGTTTGAAAGCCACTGATCTAGAGCAGGGATATGCAAAGTCACAGATTTTCACAGAGCACTGTAGTTTCTCTCACCAGTCCTGTGGTCTTGGGGAATCACATACATTATGGTTCAGAGAGACTAGTGTTGCTGAGTCTTGAAAAAAAGACAAAACAAGGCCAATGCATGCATCATAAAAATGCTTGAATATCTGGTGTTGACAGCCACAGTCACAGATTTTTGGGATTTGAGGGCTCGTGTTGATGTCATCAGAGTAATACACTTCAGTGCTAATGGTAACACATCAGTAACATATATTTGGTGTAAAGCATGAGAAATGGAGCAAGTCCTGCGCTCTCCATCTTACAGAAAGAGAACTCAGCCCATGACAGAACTAGGCTGAATCTAAAGAAACTATCTAGACCAGTGATTCTGTTTTAGGCCTTACAACATGACATATTGTCCAACAAAACCAATGAAATTTATTTTTTATTAAAATTATTAATTTTATTAAGTTTGTATTTTGTTTGCATTGTTATAAATATATTTCTATAATATTGTGTAATTATCAAATTTTCTATTATGTATTTTTAATCACATTTTCTTTAGGGTGACTTGTAACATCTTGTCCAGGGACTACGGATGAAAAAAGCCTTAGGCTAATTCTGGTACATTTACAGGAATGTTTTTATTAATGTACAATGTCCCTGTCAAACTAAATAAAAAAATAAAAAAATATCTGCCAATCTGATTCCATTCTGAGTCTTCCGCAGCAAGCAGAACCTCTGCTTCACTCTCTTAAATTATGTAAATTGTAGCACAAACACATGCCATTTTATTTAAATACATAAAACACTTCAAATCTAGAATGCAGAATATCAATACAATATTTATCTGTGATGATTTTCAAGGAAATACTATGTAAAAACAAATTGTATACGCTGGTATAAATCATGCTTTTGAAAAGCCAGAGTAAAAGTGTCAGGTTGTCAGAGTGTATGTGCAGCCTCCACACTTCTTTTGAGCGCCGACTCCAGAACGATACCGTTTGAAGAGTTGAAGTTCAGTTCATGAACTCTGATGACTCAGTGTCTGAGAGAATCAATTCAAACAAGCTACAGAGACATTTCAGATTTTCAGAGACTTTCGCTGTTCACTGAGCTTACAAAGAGATTTCTAGAATAAAGACTAATGAGGATGTGTTACATTACATGCATTAGTTCTCGATCTGATGCCCAGATATAACACACACATGAGCTTTACACTGCTCATATGTGTCCCTGGAGCACAAAACCAGTCTTAAGTCACTGGGGGATATTTGTAGCAATAGCCAACAATACATTGTATGGGTCAAAATTATAAATTTTTCTTTTATGCCAAAAATCATTAGGATATTAAGATCATGTTCCATGAAGAAATTTTGTAAATTTCCTATCGTAAATATATCAAAACTTAATTTTTGATTAGTAATATGCATTGCTAAGAACTTCATTTGAACAACTTTAAAGATGATTTTCTCAATATTTAGATTTTTTTGCACCCTCAGATTCCAGATTTTCAAATAGTTGTATCTCAGCCAAATATTGTCCAAACATAACAAACCATACATCAGTGGAAAGATTATTTATTCAGCTTGCAGGTCATCAAATCATTTAACACTGTGGAATACCTCACTAAGGAAGAGTAATTTTTTTTACCTCTACATGTAGGGTGTCACGAATTCAGCCTCTGTGGCTCCCTCCGATCGCCACCAGAGGGAACCGTCACCTGAGTATTAACAGTCACAAACTCCATTTCCCATATACCCCGTACCTGTGGCTGATTACCTGCACAGGTGTTTCATATTGACTCTGGTCTATTTAAACTGTTCTTCCAATCACCTCATTGCGAAGTCTTGTCTTGCCATGCAAACATTTCTGAGCGGTTTTCTCGTGTATGACCCCCCGTGTATGACCTGGACTGTTTACTGGACTGATTCTCTGCCGCCTGCCTACTTTGGTCCAACCTGCCTTGTTATCTGATTACCCTGAGTGTTTGCCGCCAGCCCCGATCCTAAGCCTGAACTCTGACTCTGATTCTGCCTTGTCTACGTTGTGTTTGAAGCTTGTGATTGAACTCTGCCTGTTTGACTTGCATTCTGTTTTAATAAAGCTGCACATGGATCCTAATGCCACTGACTCCTCGTTACATAGGGGTGTGAATCATCACTGATTTCATGATTCGATTCGATGACAATTATGTCAATGATTTGATTCAATCTGATATCACGATGCATCTCGATGCTTTGCATACTCAATTTTCAACATTAAGACACATGGGTATATTTTCATATTCATTTTATATCAAATTTATTTTGAACATTTTTATTAAATTATATAAGCAGGCTGATTTTTAAAATAATTGCGAATTAATAATAAATCAAATTAATGGTTAAGAATTTAACCAACTAATACTAGCAAATATAAAGTAATAATGAGTGAAAAAACAATTACAAGTGATAAACAAAGTACTTTCAGTATCTGAGAGTGCTTTAAGTATCCAAAAATGTACAGATAATCATAGTTATGAGTTTTTCTTTTTTCCTCAGCATTATTGCTGTTTGATTATTACTGATGAGATCATAGACAGTGGCAGCTTTAACAGGCTTCATTCACACTAATGCACAGATCTATTTCCACATATCAGATGTTTTGTACTGTTCTGAAAACTGTTTACATCAATTTCCTATCATAAAAGTACTCAGAGATGCAAGTGCACTCTCAGAAATAAAGGCACAAAAGCTGTCACTGGGGCAGTACCTTTTCAAAAGGTACAGGTTTGTACCTAAAGTGTCCATTTTGATACCTTAAAGCTACATATTAGTACTTAAAATGTACATATTTGAACCTAATATGTACAAAAGTGTACCTTTTGAAAAGGTACCGCCCCAGTGACAGCTTTTGTACCTTTATTTCTGAGAGTGTGCATTTAACTGCAGCCACGACCGAGCTTCAGGAAAAACACAAAACACACTTGAAAGTCTGTCAGTACGTGAGTTTGTGCATCTAATACGTACAGTACTGTATTCCACACGGCAGAAATGAAAGCATATTTACAGTAAACCACTGAAATAATGGCAGGTGGAAGCACACACTAGCTATGTTTCCATCCAAAGTTGCATATTTAACTTATGCTCAAACTGGAATATGGCATAAAACATTTGCAAATAAAGCACTGTTTCCATCCAACGAGTCAAAGAGAACAAAATCATCACTTCCTGATAAACTGACACTAAATATCACTAAGAAAATAGGAGAAGCCACTGAATATAATAATGTTCATATATGATGAATGACTTGCTCCTCAGAGCGAGCAGACGAAACACAATAAATGCTGTCATTGCTTTCGGAGGTGGATGCTGATGTTTGGGAATGCAGTCGTGTAAGACAATTATACAGAAATACTTTGACGACAGACTTTGCTCAGGGATTTCAAAACGACCAAAACAACACATAGATGCTGTGAATGAGATCGGTCCGCTGCTAGTCAAGTTATCCTGTCACAAACTCACATGACTTTTTTGATGCACATAGTGGAATTTATTCGGTTAATGTGTTTCCATCATAGTTTATGCACATTTTTTCTTAATGGATAAAAAATGTATCCTACTCAATTGTGCGTATAAGTTTTTTATGCGCATTTTTAGAATTTATGCGCATCTTGACATTTCCATCCAGCGTTTTTTTTATGCAGTATTCCAAAATGCACATAAAAATATGTGGATGGAAACATAGCTATGGTCAAGCAATGCACACGAGTCTCACAGCGCATATCCAGTGCAATGAAGCCCGTCGTGATTGTCTCTAGTGCACACACATGCCATATGCAGGAAAAAAAACAAGCTCAGAATCTAAAATGTAAAAATAGTGGGTGCATGTTTTTAATACTCGCTTTGGTGTTTTACCTCCCTCCGGCATTTTAAGCTAACGTGATATGCGCTATGTATGTGAATGACGTAGGCTATAATCGATTATGGTCTATTACTGCATAGATGCAGAATCGTCCATGTCTGCATTGCGATGCATCGTAGACATGATTAATTTCAACACCCATATCTACAGGACAGTTCTGTTCTTCTGTTATCTCTGAAGACACTAACCTCCTCCAAACCCTCTGAAGGTCCAACTCGCTGGTTCCTTCAGCACAGTTCAGAGAAACAAACAGCATTATCATATCACTTTTGTCCCCTGACCAGGACGCTCAGCTGTGACGGGTGTAGCAGATACTCTGTTCATCGATGCATCAGACAGCGAGGACTGAGCTCATGTGGAAGCTTTGACCCTTAAATGTTTCTACTGCTGGGACTGGTTTGTCAGAAGCTCAACCTCGAGGTGCCTGTGCAATCTCTTTTGGATGAACACCGCTTGTTTCTGGTGCTCATTAAGACCTGGAAATCTCTGTGTTCAGCACGGATCCAGGTTCCCAGTGCATCCCTTTTTATGGACCTGGAGAACAGAGACTGGATGCATTGCTCCCAAAATCCCAAAGGTGGAGATTTTGCAAGGCTTCTCTCCTCCTCTCTTTCTCTCATTCTAGGATGAGCTGTTGCATTTGCTCTGCCCGATTTGGACGTCAGGCATCTATGTGGATGAACACCCAAAGGCCACAGATGAGTTATTCATCCGTTTCAGAGAAAGCATGAATGGTCTGTCTGATTCAAAGCAGAAAATATGTCACTGGGTAGCTCAGGCTATGCATGTGGGTTGATTTGTCCCATAGGGATCAAGACTCATTCAAGCACATGCACGGCTTGATCTAAAGACTTGGCTGCATCTCCTCATACTTCTGTAGTCTGCATGTTTTGTCGTATGCTCTTCTAGATTTGTGAAGCCAAGTTATTAATATCACATCATCCTCTGGTGTATTAGATGCTCTTTTTAGGCTAGCAGTCACTGTTGGTTGTATGAGATCACGTAGTAGTGTGGCGAGCACTATGGCTGTCATCACTATGTAAAGTGCTCTATAAATGTTACTACTAATAATAATGTGTCTCTGATATTAATTGCTAAACTCCTTCAAGCACAATTATCAGTGTTGAAATAAACTTTTATTATTTTCCAACCCACCCAGGGGGTCCAACAGTTATTTCTCTATTAAAAATCACACAGCCCAGACTACAGCAGTTACACAGATATGGTCACGGATGCATAACTCTTACTGATCTTGGCTGGTTCTGTGTAATCATGTTCAGCTGAGTGCACTGCGTTCTGCTTGTCCTAACACTGTCATGTGGGAAACACACGCTCATGGACACGCTACTGTAGTCACACACACACACTTTCTTGAATAAAAAGCCGATTCCTCTCGTGTCTGTCACCCTTTAGGCAGTAATTCACACTGTGTGTATTCAGTGGACTCGTGCTCAAACACTCATTTACTGTGGATTACCATCATGAAGTTCATCTGCTGGAGGAAACACCAGTCAAATCTCTAGTAATGTCCAAGTACATGAAAAAACATCAGAAACTATATGATCTCATTCTGAACAGCATCATCTATTCACCTGTACAACATCTTCTAACCCTAAAATCCACACATATTAACATGGTGATGAGTGGACTCAGCAGTCTGCAGTCATTTTGGCTTGGGCAAGTACAGCACTTCTTCAAAGTGACTTTCCAACACCTTCACTCTCTCTGTTCTTCTCTGGTGAAATGAGCTGCCAACCTCCACCCAAACTGCAGCTTTCATCACAACTTTCAAGAAGCATCTGAAGACACTTTACTACTCCACAACCATAAATCAAGGCACACATACAATGTTCCTCTTCTTTTCTGAATATATAGCTTGTTTCCAAATCAAGGGTTCTAATAAACTATGAATATTGTTGGCTATGTGATGAGTTGCTCTGTTGTACTGTAAGTCGCTTTGGATAAAAGCATCTGCTTAAAGTGCCACTATTATGGATTTTTGAAAATGAGCTTTCATGCAGTGTGTAACACAGCTCTAAGTGAATGAAAACATCCTGCAAAGTTTTAAATCTGAAAGTGCACAGTGTATAAAGTTAGTTGTTTCTCAAAAGAAAGAGTCGACTCTGAATCTTTGAAACGAGTCGTTTTTAAAATGAATCCCTGTTTGACATCAACATGAAACATTAGCATATTGCCCACAGACCTGGTCCTGCGTTGGTCTGAATGAAGACCAACGGCACTAGGTGCCGCTTTTGGAGCGTTAAAAGCTCACAAACACTGCTTTAAATTAAATTGACCAATCACCGCAGATTAGCGTCTCGCAAAGGAGGGATTTGGAAAAATTAATCGTTGAGCGACTCGTTTGGGAGTCGTTGAGCAAATAAGGTAAAAATAAATGCATATTATAAGAAAATTAACATGTTTTTTGACTTTGCATGCATGTCAACCTGTTGTTGGGGATCCCAAAACAAAAATATGAACCTTTCATAACCCATAATAGGGGCACTTTAACATGTAATGTAACCGTAAATGAGTAGATAAATCTGAAATTCTGGTCAAACCAGTGGGTCATATAAGAGGTGTGAGTCATTATAAGAGTAAACATAGTGAAATACACCATGTAAGTGTAAATCTTGTTACCAGAATCTTATTTTAGTCTTTGCTTAATTTTCAACACAAGACTCCCAGTGAATAAGAGAGTTTCTCAGATCTGCTCAATCTGATCGGCTGGGTTCATTTTCTTCAGGATTTGGAAACTTCTCGAGTATTAGAGCAACACAGCATGAAGGAATATCCACTTCACCAACTTACAGTTACAGGCCACAGGCTCTGTATGTAAAATTCATCAGTGCACACACACACACACACACACACACACACGCACTCACACACACGCACTCACACACACACACACACACACACACACACACACACACACACACACACACACACACACACACACACTTATTTGTTTTTCTATCGCAGTGGGGTCCTTCCTTTGACTTTTATGGTTTATAATATTGTGCTAATGATGTTTTCTGTACTATGACTTTAAACCTAATCCTCACATAAACCTTTTTAGGGGTCAAAGCATCAAAGGCATTGCTACTGTTTTGCCAATTATTCTTTTTCTGCCCTAAATGTGTCTGGGCATCAGAGACTGTGAGTCGTAGAGATCTCAGAGTTGGTGGGATGGTTCCAAAAATTTGCATTTTAGGTCATACGTGTGGAACCATAAGGGCTAGAGTCCAAATTATTATTATTATTTTTTTATTGAAACCTTCAAGACTGTTCGCACCAAACTATGTACCTATCATGTGAAGAATTTCATGACAACAATGTATCAAAATAATTGTTATACATCAAAGCAATGTGAAAATATATGAAAATTAAATGGTCAGGAATTACCCAATTTTACAAATTGACCTATATCTGCCAAACGCAATCTCCAAACTTAACGAAACTTGACACACATATACAAGAGGACATTCTGAGGATACACAGCAAGTTGTCGAATTTTGGCTATAGGGGGCATACAACTAAAAATGCTTGTAACTCTGCAGCTGGAACATCAGTCACATTTGTTTGTTTATTTATTTATTTCGGTAACACTTTATAATAACTGCACACTATGAATCATTAGTTAAGCATTAGTAAATAGTCAATTCATCCTTTATAAAGCATTGTTCCAGCATTAATAGGCATTAGTAAGCAGTTTATAAATACAGCTATAAATGTTT
>CM041814.1:33798912-33896412 GCA_023376895.1 Aspiorhynchus laticeps | reverse complement strand
AGTCGATAGTTTGCTTAGTAGTAGTAAAGTAGGGTAAGGAGATTGTGTCAATTCAGATTGTGTTTTTCAACATCTAGAGTACTTGATCTCGATGTCTACCAGTGCCAGAAGGCATATGGAGACTGTGGTCATTAACTGTAGGACCAAATGCCCTGATTCAGTATCCATTCAACCACCTGCCAATTTAGTATGGCAACCACAAAATGATTCTTTCAATACAAGTATATATGATTCAATATGTATATGATTGTTAACTGGACTAATAAAATGGGCACTATGTATAAGATCAAACCACAGAGAGAAAATGCCCCTGTCAAGACCAATGCATGGTTCAGAGCTCAATCTCGTTGCTTCTGGAAGAATACTGTTGACCAATGGATTAGTTTCACTAGGACTGTCAGGACTCTGGTTTTATCTCTTCTCCTCCTCTTTGTTTCTTCTGTTTTGTTTTTGTTTTCCACATGATGGCATGCTCACTGTCAGGATTGTGGACTCTCTTGTGTGTGTTTTTGCTCCCCATGTGCTCCGTGACCCAGTTTCTGTCTCCCGTTCATTATGTCATTTGGTTCAGGAGTGTCTAGTCGTCAGTCCCTTAATTGTCTGTGTATTTAAGGTCTTGTCCATTCAGTTAGTGTTGGTTGGTTCTTATACGTCATTCCTTATGTTCTGTGTCTCCTACGCTCCCTGTGTTCCCTGTTGGATAATTAAAGACTCTTTGATTGAACGAATTCCTACATATTTTTTCTCTTGATTTTACTGCTACATCTCTACACTCTGCTCTTCGTCAGATTATTTTGTACGCCCTGCCTGTCAATCAGTCTTGTCTGACTTGTTGCTCTCTTCTCATGTGTCTCTCCAAGAATTGGACTGCCCACTGGCCTTTGGCATGGCACCTGGCTTCTGCTCTTGGATATCTATATTGTGTCCTGGTGACTATGTACATGGTTCTGGATTTGGCTTTTGATCCGCTCACCTGCTCTGAATCTGCATCTGCTTTGGACGGTCTTCTCTCCTGATTGACCTCTGCCTGTCTGTGGATTTTTCTGTTGTTTTTGCCCCCACAATGGTGTTGATGGTTTGGGATTTGGCAGCCTGACAAGAACCTAAATGTGGCCTAGCCGATTAATGATGATGTGTTGACAGCAACAAAACATTCTTTCAGGTTAATGAGTGCTAAATAAAACTGGTAAAATAATTTCTTGCCATCTCTGTGTGTTGACTAAACGGATATGGACAAACCAGACATAGTTTGTTTAGGTGACTTGTGGACGTTCAGCATAATTATGTCAATGCCATTTATATCCATAATTGCAGCTGGATATGCATCACTGAACTCTTGATTAAATCTCAGCTGATTAAAACTCATTTGATTGAAACTCAGAGTTCATGGTGAACACAAAGACATTCTTAAGAGAAGAGTCACCATGGAAACAGACGCCAAGAATAAGCATCATACTACATCTTTCTTCTTTGGTTTAATGTGATTTACATTCTTAGTGGGCTAGCTGGGTGTAAGTGTGGGAAAAATATCTTGTTCCTAACCTTTAGGTCTGGCTGGGAAATATGCTGTGTATTGGTGTTTTTGTCAAGTTTTAAGATCTGGGTGCAGTGTTAGTGCATATTTGACTTTTATAACATATTTTTCCCTTATACTTTTCTTTGGAAGGGGGCATTTGTACTCTCAACCCAGTTGTGAATGATTACAACCAGCCTGGAATAAAAAGATCATTACTCGGTTATGATAATCACATCTTGATAATATTCATTAATTTGAAAACTTCTATAAAAATTGGGATCCCCATCTTAATGAAATTGGAGTGGTGTGGTTGTTTAAGAGTGCCCCCTACCTATTACATTTGCATCAATTGCTTTCAAATAAAGATTCTGTAAGGTTTTTATTTATTTATTTATGCAGAGAGTGCATGTGCAGATGGTCTAATTTAGTGGCTAAAACTAATGGAAAACCTTCAACTGTGGCACCTACCCTAACTAACATCAAGGGTTAATTTAGCATGCACATTTTACAATAGTGTGAATGATGTTTTCAGCCTTTAAAATCCAACGCAAACCAAATTTTCTTTCTTTTTTTCTACATGCTGCATGACAGATTTTCTTCCATAGAACAGGAGATGTTCAGCTGAATGTTTAGCAGTGCTGTTTCCATACAAAAACAGTTAATCCTGACCGTGTCTGTTTGTGCTCAACAGAATGAAGTCATACAGGTCTGGAACAACATGAGGGTGAATAAATAACTGCATTTTCATTTTCACTTCAATTATCCCTATAAAATCCATCTATTCGTTCCATAAAATCCATATCTGGAGTGTTTCGGTCTGCCGGACCACACCCAGACACTGAGCTGCTTTGTTTTCACCTCACACTGAGTTATCTGAGTTGAAATGATGTCATTACATCATCAACTGCATCTTAAGCGCTTTCCGATAATTAATGATCACGGTCTCTGATGAGTCATGCACGGCGTATATTTCCATCCTGAGGACATCCGTCTCTCCTCGTCTTCCTCTACGGTGCTGGACGCGTGATGAATCAGTAAGGCTTGGTTTATTCCCAGCGGCTCTGAACAGACAATCATGCTCACGGCTCTAATAAACAGAGCCCCGATCATAATCATATCAATCAATCTTTAATATCAGCCACGTCCCCAACCACACGCCAGTGACCAATGAGAGCGAGATCAGATCGATGCACATTACAGACACACACGAGGCCTGCTAAATATTTAATGTTGTCATGAAATTAAAAGACTGAGAGAGAAAAAGGCAGAGGAACCTTCATCTGTTCTCGTCTGGTGCTTTAATTAACACCAGGACAACAGAATACAATTACACCAAATGAGAAATAGACTGAGTAACACAGTGTGTGAGTGACACAGTAATTTCCTTTGTGCCGTAAAGATGCTAACTAGCCAACGTTTACATCCTTGACATGTGGTAGATTCACTGTGCTCTATCGACAGGGAGACGTTTACATGCTTAAGATGGTTTTACCCTTAACCAAAGATTAAACAAGAGTCAAAAACACATAAAAAAAACTATAAAACAAATTAACTGTATTTAGAAATACATGCAGTATATTCATGGACTGGTGATAAGTGATGATGATGATGGCATATATGGGAAGATTACAGTTACAGCCCCGTACTGACCTCTAGTGGAATCATTACAACTTCACATCAGCCCATATTAGACTATCCCTGCGTTCCATTCGGAAGGGCTCATCCCTATGCCCTAATCCTTTCAAAGGGTTTACCCTCACATGTATGTGAGAGCAGGGTGCGAACTACGGGTAAGCTCGGCTCCCCTTAATAAGACATGGGCTCCCCTGAAAACGTGATTTGTGAAATTTTGGGGGGTCTCAAAAAATATTGCCAATGTGTTATTTTGACGTGCAATTTCAGTTTTGTGTAATGTGATCATCGTGGATTATTATGTGTAAAATTGCAAAAATATCATTCATTCATGCATGACGGCGATTTAAACCTAATTCACTTCAATAATGCTATTCTTGTCATGAGCATCAAGGTGTGGGGGCGCTGCGGTGCAAATTCCACTCATGTTTAAAACATGTTAACGTAATATAAACGTTGGAGGCCGTTGATCTGCAAGCGAAGTCCTTGAAATCCATTCTGCAGTTAGCATCATATAGCATCACATAGATATAGCCACTATGGCCAAAGTCCCAAAGTCCACAGTATAGCCTAGTTCGTACACTGTTATAGACTATCTGTGGGTGGCTGTTTGTTGTTTCACCTATCATGAATAAAGTATAATAGGGTAAATCCTGTATAGTGATTTTTCCTATACAGTGCTTGCATAAAGCAAGTAGTGCATACACTTGTAGTAAAAAATAGTATCTTTGTAAGTCATTGTAAGTCTTTTGAGGCACGTGCAAGCGCATGACCCCCCCCCCCCCGTTATAAAAAAAAACAAAAACAAAACTAGTGGGCTCCCCCAAAGTCCACGGTATAGTTCGAACACTGTGTGAGAGCTTCGAAGGGTTGAAGGGTGTAGGGGACCAAACAACTGTTTCTTGAAATGCCCACACGGAGGCGGCGTCATCATGGAAAGAATCTGTGCAAGGATCATGGGAACTCGAAGTGTCCATCAGTTGTACCCTTTGAAATCCTTCATTCCGAAGGGCCCTTTGAAGTGGCTAGCTTTGAGCACTTCGGTTTGGAACGACCCTTCAATATGGCGGCCATGATTGTTTTCACTTCGGAGGGCGATATATCCCGTTTGGAAAGCACCGTGAATCACATGATCGAAGCACACAGGAAACTTAATAATTATAAATACTGTTTTGTCCACTAATGTCAGTCAAGGTTTCTTTCTCCAAAAACACTACTTTCTATGAGCATTTTCCACCCTCGAACTAATTAATTTTAGCGCTAGAACGCTTTGTTTTTTTTCAGCGGGAATGCTATTAATTTCCTCAAAACAACAGAGTTGACCAATTACATTAAGGCTACACTTCAACCAGGACAGTTTGGAATATAGGCTGCGCACAAATTAACGTTAATGTTAATTAAAGACCTAGGCTAGTAAACATCTCCTATAAACTGCATGTTGAAATTAGACTAGCACTTAACCATGAACACAAAAAACACACCACATATCAATTTCTTACTTTCACAAGTAAAATATTTAAGGAGGTTAACTTATACCCTACTTGTGATCAGTCTGCACAAGATCAACATGCTTGTTTCCTTTTCAGCTCCTTTAAATACAAGACCAAGCGTTTGATCGTCAGAGCGTCAACGAATCTTTCTACACAATATAAGTGACTACTGTGAAATAGAGACCATTTTACCAATTGCACAGAGACCTTTAGAATAATACTAAACATGAAAAGGTTAAAATTATATCTTTTAATTTTATATAAAATAACCACAAAATGTAAGGATAGTAACTTGATTTCTTGAAATGTGAACGTACAGTAAGTCAGCTTTCAGTGACCCGGGCCATACACCCTGGAGGGAAGGAGGGGGGCTTAAAGGGATCATCGGATGCCCATTTTGCACAAGTTGATATGATTCTTTAGGGTCTTAATTAAAAGTCTATAACATACTTTGGTTAAAATGTCTCAATGGTAGTGTAAAAAACACCTTTTTAAACCTGTCACAATCAGCTCAGTTTTTAGCAAGCCATTATAGTCCTTGTCCCTTTAAATGCTAATGAGCTCTTCTGACCCCGCCCCGCTCTTCCGTGGGGTGACGAGCAGTACTGTTTACTTCAGCCGCGAAACTGGCTAACTAGTACATTATTAAGAAAGGCGATTTGCAAAGATTCATAAAAAATAACTTATACTCACTTCTGTAGATGAAGCTGGATCACGAATGATTTGTGCGAACATAGACGCATTTAGGCAGATTGGGATCGGTGCATTCACTTCAAAGCGAAAGTAACGTTAATCCTCTGCATCTTCAGCTGCTCAGATGTCGAGAGTAAATGACGACTGCTATCTGAGACATCTTGTCTTCCCCTGCATCCGGAGGCGGACAGCTCTCAGCTCACTCAGGGGGGCGGAGCTAAGGTAAGACGGCTTGTCAATCAACTATCATGGGAGGGGCCTGTGCAGAACTACGTCATTCTGACAGGAATCTCAGAACAGCCTGATTTGAGAAAGAGGGTTTTAAAATAGGGATTTAAAAAAAAACACTGGGTGGATTTTTATCATTATAGGATGGATGTGTACACACACTGCCAACACACATTTATGTTCAAACAACTTGAAAAGTGAATTTTGCATCCGATGACCCCTTTAAGGAACGGTTTTCCTTGAGATCTTCTCTTCAGATTAGAAAGTTTATTGTTTTGTTGCATGGCATCTGTTTTGTGTGAGTTCCTGACATTTTGGTTTCATGAGGAGATAATTTCACCTCTTACAGTTCATTCATACTGCCATTATTAACGATTATAAGGGTGTTTTTGAGAGTGCTTTAACTCATGCTAGACCAGTGTTGGGTGTAACGTGTTATTGTAATTAAATTACTTATCCAATGGAAAAGTAAAGTAAGGGATTACAGTTCCTTTTTTAGGTAATTTAATTACAGTTACTTATAAAGTACTTGCGTTAAATTCTGTAAATAATTTCAACAGTTCTAAGATCAATATAGAACTTGAAATCTAAATTTATCGTCGAGTGAAGCCTCTTTAACCCTCTGCGCACCATCACTTGCAGTTATTCCTGATAACAGAGAAAAGACCCTTTGATACTCAGATACAGATAAGACTAAAATCAATCAAATCTGTAAAGGGTCTACTTTTATTTGTGTACACTGACAATAACAACAAAACATTGTGCTTTTGTAAAATAAAGAAAACACACAGGGTACACTTTCTGCCGTCTCGCGTGAACTTCTTTCTGAAATGTGTTTGAAATGAAAATGAACCGAAACTCAGCGAATACTTGACACACAGGCATGAGAAATATGTCTATAGAAAATTTGAAGTATCTACTTTTAAATGAACCAATTCAAATTGAAAACGAATATTCTCGGATTATGTAATCTGTATGAAACCAATGTGAGGTACAGTGTTTCCCGTCTGATCTTATTATCCGCAGCTATAACTGTGTGCATAAGCTCTCATCTGTGTGGTCAAAAATCTTTTTTTTTTCCATTTCCATCCATAACCTGCAAACGGCATGGACTGTTCTTCTAAAGCTGCTTTGCAACCACTTATATTTTAAAAACAGCCATAAGCAATTGAACTGAACATTGGATAAAAGCTGCAGTGTGTGTGTGTGTGTGTGTGTGTGTGTGTGTGTGTGTGTGTGTGTGTGTGGTTATGTATGTGTGTGTGTGTGTGTGAGTGTGTGTGTGTGTTAAGCTGCACTGTACACTAACACCTGAACAACACATCCCTCTACTGGTCACATATGAGATACTCAACCAAGTGTGAGATACTTATTCCTTAAGATTTCACCAAACAACAAAACAGTCACAATCTTCTCAGCATGGAAGAACAACTGCTCCATATCCTTATTTACATAATAGGTATGTAAAATAATACCTTGATTACTACCAGGGAACATGTCTGAAAACAAGCATTACCAAATGCATTTGATGCTCCACAACGTCATGACCTTCAGACCAAACTGACCTAAAACACCTCAAACTCCTGCATCTACACCATCAGCCTGCGGAAGAGGAAAGAGGGCGGGGCTTACGGGGGTTCTGCCGTCTGATAGGGTGGTCATGCTGATGGACGCGCTCATCTTGTCTGAGGACAGAGAGGGAGGGGAGGGGCTTCTCTTCTCCAGGATATCCTGTGTCTGCAGGAAGTCTCGCCAGTCATGCTGGATGCTGATGGATAACATAAGCAAAGATATGATTTATTTGCTAACACTCTATTTTACAGTGTCGTGATGTAACGGAATGGACATTTCTTATCACGATTATAGTGACCAAAATTATCGCGGTATTGTTAAAATGTGCTGGAAATTATTCAGTTTCACCAAGTTTTATATTTAAAATCAACAAAGATATTTATATATATCAATATATGTTCTATTAACATATAAAATTAAGTTTTGTTTGCATAAGCACTAAAACAATAACATTACCAATGATGTTCAGATTTTAAATGACATCATGACTGACAACAGTTTATGTTGTATAAAAAAAAATTAATGAAATGTTCAAATAAAGCTTTGAAAAAGTTTCATGCATTCATGGTTGTAGTAAACGCACGAAGAAGGAATAAACAAAGAGATACTTTTAATGAACATCAACACACGGATAGCACTGAAATAACATTAATCCAAGACAAAGAAACTCAGGAGAACACAGGGCTTAAATGGAGTGAGACAAATGAGATAATGAAAATGAACGAGGATTAACTAATGATGAGAACAGGAACCAACCAAATAAGGGCAAACGGGAACTAAACGGGAACACACATGTGACAGTACTCCTCCCCCCATAACAGTGCCACCGGGGAGGGGCACCCTGAAGGCTAGTGCAGGGCAGGAACAGGGAGGAAACTAGGGAGGCCTCCAGGGCAGATAAGGGGACTCGGGGGGCCATGGCGGATCCACCTCCGTGGCCTTGGCCCTGGGCCCGGCCACTATGGCCATGGATATATGGCACCCCCCCAAAAAAAATTCTTGGGGAAATAAGGTCCTTCAAAGCCTGAAGGGAGTCTGGAACGTGCTCAGGAGGAGCGGGAACTTGAGGGCGCTCAGGAGGAGTGGACACAGGAGGGCGCTCTGGAGGAGCGGAGCTGGCTGGGACCAGCGGAGACTCAGGCGACGATGGAGGGGCTGGACGGGACCAGTGGAGACGAAGGAGATGAAGGTGGGCTGGACGGGACCAGCGGAGACAAAGGAGACTCAGGATAGCTTTCAGGAGCGAGCTCTGGGGCTGGAGCCAACACGGGAGCGAGCTCTGGGCTCCAAGACATACCCTCATAAACCACAAGTATTTCTAGGGGCACATGTGTGGTGTCCGGATGGCGGGCTTGAGTCAGCGGCGGACGGCGGGCTTGACTGGGGATCGGCTGATGGGCTGGATGGCGAGCTGGTTCTGGATTGGGGCTGGACACTCTCCAGACACCGGAGGATCGTTTCCCTCCAGTTCAGTCCAGTGGTGTCTGGGAGGTCCACGGGGCGATGGTAATTGGCCCCGATCCAGAACAGTGAGTTGAGCATTGCGTCGTCGAGAGCCGTACACACAGCGAGCCCGCAGAACTCCCGCGCAGACTCCTCCAGCGGGAGATCTCGGCGGGCCAGGGCGGAGAACAGATTGCCGATTTCCGAGGAGGAAAACAGGTAAACAAAAACTTTCAAAAAATTGGGAAAACAAAACGGGAAGAAGGAACGCCGCTTACACTGCTGTTCTCGGTACTCATAATAACTGATTGCAAATTAACGAAGGAATACCATGATAAAGTGATAGCAATAATTGAGTCCACTGTATTATCCATAATCGCCCATGACAGTGGGTACCGGTAATGATAATCACCCATGGCAATGTGATATCTGCAGTATAAGTGATGGAGAAATTGATCATATACTCACATCGGTACTGTGCTCTCCAGTGGATGTGTGTTCACTGTGATGTTATTCTCCAAGTCTGTCGCCATCTGATGACTGAAACAAGTACATTCACTCAACACAAGCACATTTTACAATTGTTTTTTTTAAATCTGTTTAGTGTTTTCATGATGATGTTGACATTTAACTTTCTTTAGCAAATTAATTCATATTTGAAATGAGTATTGTTTACTTCACAGTCAAATGAACAGATGGTGGGAAACCACATTATTTCGCTCTCACAGGAATACAGCTCCACTGTCACGCTGAGATGAACATGCAATCAACACACAAACACATGCAAGGACATATTTTTTTTTTTTTCTTATTTTTACCATTACTTAGAGCAAATCTATATACAGTATATATATACACTGCCCTACAAAAGTTTGGAAACACCCCGGGCAAAGTGTGGTTTTGGACGATATCAGCATAAATCCTTATAATTTTTTGGTGCAAATACATTAAAGTAACTTGAAAATATCATTGAAGACCAGCAATAATAATTTTGATTATATAATAATGGCAATATATACATGTCAAAGTCAGACATGCTGTGAAGCCTGGTTACTGGTTTTTAACAGATTTGTGGCTCAGCACACCTTAATAGCTTCAACAATTGATTGCCAATTAAGTTTAGAATACAATGAACCAATTAGAACACAATTTATGCAGAGCTGTAATAGCTGTTAATGGTGGATATTTTGCTGAATCGAAAATTTTAGTTTTTTCTATGTATAAACTGTTTATATAATAATATATGTTTTTGTAGTTTGTGTTGTCCCTTATCAGTGCAAAATTTGTCCAAAACCCCACTGTTCTAGGGCGTTTCCAAACTTTTGGAGGGCAGTGTAGGTTACACAATTTATTGACTTTAAATGGAGCTCAGGAGGAGCATGCTGATTTAATCCAACCGATCACAACACTATCTCCAGCTCCAGACAGTGAGCCAGATCTGTTTCTTCACCTCTGTTCACACTGGATTAACATGGCAACTCCCGATTACTGCTATGAATCAGTCATAAGGCTACTAAAGTGAAATTAGTCTTTTTGTCTGTTTTGTAGTGATGGGTTTTTCAAAGCACTGCTTCATGAGGCTTTGAAACCTTTGCAATCCATATGTTTTGAACCAGTGGTTTGGAGTGTGTATCAAATTGCCAAAATCATGCAATTTCAGTAAACGACGCATCATCATGTCTTCATTATATATGTTTTTTTTTTGTTTTTTTTACCTGATCTCAGATCAGTTTTATCAATTTTTAGACATTGAAATGAGACATTTGTGTAATTAAAAGGAAGAATAGTGGTTAAAACAAACAAAACAAGCCCTGAAAATGAATAAAAGAACACATATTATACAGACACTTCATATTTAATGATATTTGATGATGGTAATTGCATGTAATATATTATAGTTTCAATAAACCATTTTCAATGGGTTTGTAAAAGCTGTTTTTATGCATGTTTTGGTCTGAGTTTTTGTTGCATGTACACAGTTTTGACCAGCGCGTGGTGTTTTGAGCGCTTCGAAACAAGCAGTTGGTTGATTCAAAGCTTCAAAAAGTGTGTTTCTCCCATCACTACCGTTTTGTGTGTTTGACACCGAAATATTAATTCACAGCTTCTGTCTACAAAAACACAGGTCTGAATCCCAACTAGACTCTCAGTGGAATTAAACCACTGGGATAAACTGTTAGAGAACAAGTTTGTGATACGTGAAATGATGGAAATCTCCCTTTGAGATAAATGAAGTGGTTAACAGAGAAGAAAATCTGTTAGGTTTGTAACACTAGAGCTGCACACTAGAGGGAGACCTCACATCTGTACCGAGAGGAATATAATGTTCATTCATATCTGAAACGCCACTGTCTTATCAGCTTCTTCTTGTTTCATGTTCACACACAGTACTCACTTTTGCAGTCCGTCGTTCAAACACTTTATCCTCTGAGATGTCTGGAGCTCGTCCTGAGAGACACAGACGAGAGAAAAAGTGCATAAACAATCAAATCAGTGCAAGTGTCCCTCATTTCCAAAGCCAAGGTCAGGAATAATGAACAAAAATGCCCCAGCACAATTACACTAGAACTGTTACGGCTGTCATGATGTAATACTAATATTGTCATATTACAATATTAAGAGCAATAATAATGATTTTGTTATGATATTACAAATTCACCCTCTACTGAAATGCTGTTTTTGTTTGTTTGATTTTTCATTAAAAAAAGAAAAAGGTGCTATATAGCACTAAAAGTGGTTCTTTGGCTCGTAATCACAGGGGAACCACTTTTGGTGCTATATAGCACCATATCTTGGTGCTTCAGTGGTTCTTCAGCGGTTCTTTGGCATGACTGAGGTGCTATATAGCACCGCTACCATATACAGAACCTGTTAAGCCCCTGTATGGTTCTTCAGTGGTTCTTCAGTGGTTCTTTGGGGTGATTAAGGTGCTATATAGCACCACTGCCGTACAAAGAACCTGTTAAGCCCCTTTAAAGGTTCTTTACGAGCCAAAGAACCACTGTTGGCGCTGTTTAGCACCATTTTTGTAGAAGAAATACAATGCAATATGGCACCTCTTATGGTTCAACATAGCACCATTTGACAAAGGTGCTGTATGGAACCTTTAAAGATATGGTGCTATATAGCATCAAAAGTGGTTCCCCTATGATTACGAGCCAAGAACCACTTTTAGTGCTATATAGCACCATTTTTTTAGAGTGTATATTATGCATTTTTTGTGTAAATGCATGTACATGAGTAGCATTAAACAGCAAATAAACATAAATGCATGTTAGATAAATACTATTCCACCTTTGCATTGTAAAGATGTCTTTTGTTGAAGAAAATTTGATTTGTAACAGTATATAGTATAGTGATGGATTAAATTTGACATAATATTTGACACAAAAAAATATATATTTAATAAAGTAATTATACAATTTGCCCTTGCCAAATGCCTCAGATAATCATGGGGCAGATATTGCCCCTTAATGGAAAAGATCATTTCTGACCCTGCCTATAGCATGTATTTATTTATACTGATATAAAGATACTGGACTAACACAAGAAACTGAGGGCTTAAACAGACAGAGTTTAATCAAGGTACATCAGAACAGGTGTGAGAACTAAACGAGAAACTGAAATCAAAACAGTCTCCACGTGACATACAGCTCAGATAAACTGCATTGTTCTGCCACCTGATGTAATGACACGGATCAGTTAAGAGCACAAATGCGAACACTGAACACTGTTTGCGTGCCACAACTCTCGCAGATTTACCACAATCTGCCATACTTTACTGAGCCTCGAGCATCATTCAGACCTGATGGCCTCAGTCAAATGTTGAATGTGCTCTAGACTTCATCTCACGCTCATGACGTGCCGTTTGGTAAATTACTGCTGTATACAAACATAAGAGTCTGTTTACCGCCTGACAGTAATAGCACACCATTAATTGCAGCAGGCTAATAGTGCTGAGTTCTGTGAATAAGGCACGATCTGTAACCAGCCTGAAATAAATGAGACGTGTTGTGTTGAAAAAAATGCCAGTGACTGTATTAATGCTAATGGCACAGCGCTGTTTCAGTGTGTTAGCCTGCTAGCACCATTAAACGAGATTTCAGATGTGAATAAAATGCACAATTACGACCGTATAGCAGCTCCGTTCCAAACCCTAGTGAGCTGCCTAACTAGACAGCATCTGAACACATCATCCCTGCATGAAGCTCCTCCACACACCAACATTAGAGCCAAAACACACACAAATCTGACTAACTAAATAAATGTATTTATTCAGCAAGGATGCAAACTGATCAAAAGCGCCAGTAAAGACATTTATAATGTTACAGTAGAATTATATTTCAAATAAATGCTGTTCTTTTGAACTTTCTATTCATCTGTGAATCCTGAAAAATAAAATGCATCACAGTTTCCATAAAAATATTGTGCAGCACAACTGTTTTCAACATTGATAATAATCAGAAATGTTTGTTGAGCAGCAAATCAGCATATTATTATGATTTCTGAAGATCATGTGACACTGAAGACTGCAGTAATGATGCTGAAAATACAGCTTTGATCACAGAAATAAATTACAGTTTAACACATATTCACATAGAAACAACTATATTTAATATTTCACAATATTACTGTTTGTAGTGTATTTTTTATCAAATAAATGCAGCCAAATAAATGAATGTTAATTATGAAAGCCAACACACTTACCTGTAAATTCTTGTAAAACCTACTGTTTGCAGGTCCTTTAAGCAGGATTAAAAATACAGTAATAATAATAATAATACATTTTAAAAAGGCCCAATATTATCAAAACAACCATTTTGCCTTCCTGCTTTAATCAAAAATAACATGTGAAGTCATGAAATATATATTGAAGACCATTTCACCTATTATTTTACCAACCATTTGTGCATTTGTATGCGTATGAATGCAGCATTATGCTAATGTCAAACTCAAATCAACTGTGTTGACTGTGTTGTGTCGAAAGCTTCACATTTGTGTGTGTGTACATGTGTGTGTGTTAATAGAGTTGCATTATGTTTCAGAGAACGGAGTGGATTGCGGGTTCGGATCAGAGTGAGATTCAGATGTCACAGTGAGTGTGAAGAGTGTGATAATGAGCCGGTGTGTTCCTCGCTCATACAAACAACCAAAGAACAAGGAAATAAAACACTATGCTTTGCATAATTTAGTGTGCAAGTGGACAGCAAATCTATATTCATTTTGGGTTTTGCAAATCCAAGCAGACTGCATCGATTAGAGAGGAAACTACACAATCTATTTATGTGTGTCTCTCTGTGTGTGTGTGTGTGTGTGTGTGTGTGAGTGAGTGTGTGTGTGTGTGTGAGTGTGAGTGTGTGTGTGAGAGTGTGTGTGTGTGTGTGTGTGTGTGTGAGTGTGTGTAGAGCTCACTGTAGGTGTGATGGTGACCCTTTCTAAAGCAGCACGGACTCTGAAGGTGAGTGAGAGAGAGAGAGATGAAGACAGGTGTGTGTGGTGAGTGTGTGTGTGTGTGTGAGAGTGTGTGTAGAGCTCACTGTAGGTGTGATGGTGACCCTTTCTAAAGCAGCACGGACTCTGAAGGTGAGTGCGAGAGAGAGAGATGAAGACAGGTGTGTGTGTGAGTGTGTGTGTGTGTGAGAGTGTGTGTAGAGCTCACTGTAGGTGTGATGGTGACCCTTTCTAAAGCAGCACGGACTCTGAAGGTGAGTGAGAGAGAGATGAAGACAGGTGTGTGTGTGAGAGTGTGTGTGTGTGTGTGTGAGTGTGTGTAGAGCTCACTGTAGGTGTGATGGTGACCCTTTCTAAAGCAGCACAGTCTCTGAAGGTGAGTGAGAGAGAGATGAAGACAGGTGTGTGTGTGTGTGTGTGTGTGTGTGTGTGTGTGTGTGTGTGTGTGTGTGTGTGCAGTATTAAACTGGACACCAGCCAGCTACACATACAGAGAAAAATAGGAGAGTCAAAGAAATGAAGAACAACAGCAGTACAAACTAGATTTTACCTTCTTATTTACATTCAGTGTTGATTTTCTGAAGAAAATAGAAATGGAAATAGAAAAAAATAATGCATTGAAATGATTAATGCATTTAATGCAGCGCCCTGTCCAGACCTGTCTGTCATCTACTGCAGTGTCTGATGATCATGAAGCAGGACGACTGACTGATGTCTATTAATGCAGTTATATGAGCCTAATATTTAACATATGAGGGCAAAAAATCACCCTCTTATATTTATATCATATAATATAGTTTAGTAATATCACACCAGCAAGAGTGCTGTTTCCCCTATATCTACACCTCTGCAAATGTGACACTGATTGTTTTACAGTTCAGTAAACAATAAGTTAATATTTTGTTACATTTTAGACACAATATTGTCTGATTTAGTACAGTTTCACAAATGAAAATAATTCCAATCAAAACCACAACAGAACTGTTGAGCGTCTCTGATCAACAAACAGCGGTGATTCATTACTGAATGAATACATGGTTTTGAATGAATCAAGTGAGTCAATGATTCAGTGACTCGTTCATAAAGACAGTCACTTGCATCGTTTCTGAATTAATTAGCTGTTTGAATGAATTGGTTGAGTGAATGACTAAATGATTCAGTGACTTACTGCCACCTACTTGAGCTATTAGATTCATATTGAGAGTGGTACACTATTTCATTTTTTAAAATCATTTCATGTTTCAATATTCATCAATCAATATTATTGCCACATTTAAGCCTTAAAATTGTATGTGCTTTACATACTATGTTAAAGCAAAATATTAATTTCTAAAGCTTCTTTTTATAAGGATTTTCTCATTTAACAGAAAAAAAGAGTTCTAATTATCTTCTCTCAGCCCATTCAAATGTGTGATTAATTTGTGATTAATTAGATTAATAAATCTACATATTATGTAATTAATTAGCTTAAAAAATGTAATTGCTTGACAGCCCTATCTACACACTGTCACTTGAGTAATGAATTTCTCCTCGAGTATATTAGTGACTCTCACTGAAACATGAAGACATGTTGTGTTAACTGTTGTAGTCTGTATAGTGCTCATGTTGGACTGTTTAATTGAGCAACATACTGTACAGTAAAATCATGTTTAACATCTCAGTGATGTAGAATCTTGTTTTCCTACACAGTACTTAAGAGAATAACAGAATGGAATCAGATTAACGTCAGGTTTGTGTTTGTTGAAGGGCTGCAGCGCTCCATCAGGACGATGTTTGTTCATGTGTTTCCTGCGGCTCGCAGCACATAAACACCAGCAGCTGGCTTAACTCATTTAATAAATGCTGTTAACAACAGCCAAGAGCAGCGCAGAACAAACATCAGTCAACACATGACGACAGACGCTCAATCATCCCTAACCAGCCAACATTACACCAAATCTGCTCTTCTGATCGTTCGGCCTCTGATCAGAACAGATTTGGAGTGATATCACTGTACAGCAAAGACTGAGCTAATGAATATTCATCAACACTGCTAATGATTAATATTCATTAGCCAAGCCTTCACCTTGATATGATCCATAAACATATCTGTGAGAATCTCACATCTGTCGTTTTCCTATAAGACTTATACATTACAATAGGGATGTAATGATTACCGGTTTGATGATAAATCAATAAAATTCCCCACAGTTAGTATTACCATTTCATATATTAATAATCATTAAAAACATATTCGATTGCCATGATTTGAACAACTCTGGATTAATAAATACTATTCAGCATAAAGCACAGTTTTAAGTAACAGCAGAGCATGCAGAGTAGTTTCGTTTTGTGTGAAACCAGTAATACAGTAGCTGTAATTCTGCTGCTCCATCAGCGCCACCTGCTGTCAGAGACTGGATTTACAGAGACTCAATTTCAGTCTGTGTGTAGTTTCTGTCTGGACTAAAAACAGACGGGATTCCCTGTGTGTGCTTCATGTTTATATACATCAGGAGTGTCCAAACTCAGTCCTGGAGGGCCAGTGTCCTGCAGAGTTTAGCTCCAACTTGCCTCAACACACCTGCCTGAAAGTTTCTACTATGCCTAGTAAGAGCTTGATTAGCTGCTTCAGGTGTGTTTAATTAGGGTTGGAGCTAAATTTTGCAGGACAGTGGCCTGCTTCGCTTCACTCCGACAGTATTTGAGCATTTAGCAGACACACAGCAGAGGTCCTGCATTCTGCCAATATTATCCACTAAACCTGCTGAGGCCACAGCCAGACACGCTAACAGTCCAGTAACTCTGAAACAACATCACAGTGAAGCAGCGGAGCCACAAACCATTAAAACAACGAGTCAGATCTGAACCTGAGACACTGCAGTGACCTGATGGGATGCACTGTGTGTGTGTGTGTGTGTGTGTGAATGTGCGTGAAGTATGGAGTGCCACAAGGATCTGTCTTAGGCCCTCAGCTATTTTCAATAGACATGTTGCCCCTTGGTAATATTAATAGGAAACACAGGATTAGTTAACATTGTTATGCTGATTATACTCAACTTTACATTTCAACAAGATCTGATGAAACTTCATCTGTGTTAAAGATGTAAAAGATTGGACGACCAATACTTTTTTGTTATTAAATTCGGATAAGACAGAGATATTACTTATTGGACCAAAAAACAGTACATAGAATCTTGCAAATTCTTGGGTGATGCCTATAATAAAAAAATGCCAAATATCAGCCGATATATCGGCCTTGTCAATATATCGGTCGACTGCTACAGCATCTCCCCTCACAGCTGTGTGTATGATAGCGCTGGAGGAGAAATGTTTGCTGGATGATTCTGTGTGACTGACAGCAGGAGCAGAGAGGGAATATTGTGTGTGTGTGTGTGTGTGTGTGTGTGTGAGAGAGAGAGACTGCTGTTCATCTACCAAAACCTGTCTCTGTGCACAACATTTCTCACATCAGTTAAACTCCAAGCTTTTTTCCAGTGAATGCATCTAGCTTTAAGAACATTTACATATATTATTTGAAAACAAGGAGAAGATAGTGATGAAGAATGTTTTGCGTTTTGCTCTGTGTCGTATTTGTCTCCAGCCTTATGATTCTGATATAACGTCTCTTTAGAGCCCCATTAAAGACATTACTGCAGCAGGGACAAAGCTTTACTACCACTGACTGATCACAGTCACACAATAAAACACCAGCTCATGCAGATTCAGAAAACACACACACACACACACACACCTATCATTATGGGTTCATTCCATAGGCGTAATGGTTTTCTACTGTACAAGCTGGATTTTCTATCCCCTAACCATAACCTTATTTCTAACTTCATGCAATTGGTTGTATTGTTAAATGAGTTTTAATCTAAGCCAGAAAGATTAAGTATAACAGATTAATATAATTTGTTTAAAACTGGAGTGGACTTCAAATAGTAGCTATGTTTAATTGGATTAGTAGAACCAGTCTGAATATAAAAAATAAAAAAACTCAATGAGAATGAATTGGCCAAGTCTCATTAAAATTGTAAGGGCTGGTTTCAATCTTTTCTATTCTGTTCAACAGGACAATGCAAACACTTGATCAGACTGAGAACCAAAGCTGGAAAGTTCTGCATTTGTGCAAAGACTTAATAAGAGCGTAATGATGCACAGAGCAAGCTGTTGTTGCTGAATGGTGAGTGTCATGACTGTCATGTCATTATAAAGTTTGTTTCCACTCGTGGTCTGTGAAGTGGAGCAGGACAATGATACTGTTCCACCAGTGCTTGCTTCGGTCTCGGGTGCGGGAAGGGCCGTTTTTACTGCTTGATAAATATGAGCCACTTAAAGGTGCACTAAGCAATATTTGAAAAACGCTTTTGACCACAGTGTCGGACCGAGTCCCAAAACACACTTGTAGCCAATCAGCAGTAAGGGGGCGTGTCTTGTTATGATAGAGAGAAGAAAGTCCTCAATTTGAATGCACTGATATTAGCAGATCGACTGTAGATAGAGAGAGATGACAGATAAAAAAAAAAAGAGGAAAATGTCAGAGGAACAAAATATTAAAAAGAAGGGTTATGATCAGGCAAGAGGTGGGACCAGCCTTGGAGAGAACTCAAGGAGCGGGAAGGGCTCGAAGCGGACGCCGAGCTTGCGTTGTTTCTTCTTGATAGGTGAGTAACGTTGATTTTGCTTTGTTTCACACAACTTATCCGTGTTGGCTTTTGTTTGAATATGCTTGTGTGTCATCTTCACTTGTTTCCGCGATCGTCGTTGCCATGGTTGCGTACGTACGTGTGGGGCGGAGATTTCAAAATAGTGCGCGAGGTCCTGTTGGGCTATGGACGTGTTTGATTTGGTGCTTTCAAATATCAACATCGTTTGGCAAAAATCGCTTAGTGCACATTTAAGTGACTTACCCCGTTTCACAGACAAAGCTTAAACCTAGTCCTAGACTAAAATGTAAGTCTGAGCTGTTTCAACTGAAAGAAACTTGCATTGATTGATCTTTAAATATATCAGTGCCTTTGTTTTGTCTCAAGATGCACACCAGTAATGTTTTTTATAAGGCATGTTTGTAAAAATTACTCAAATGTCCTAATTGAACTTTGGCCAAATCCTGGCTTAGTCTAAGCCCTGTCTGTGAAACTGGGTCTTTAAGTGAAGCACATTCATGACTTTCTTAACACACTTTTGAAAAGCACACTGTAATACTATCAAATAAAAAAAAATACTTTCAAATACATTTTAAGTCATTTGAATAATCTTCTGTTGTGCTTAAAATGTCCACTTATTTTGATTTGATTTGATTTGATCCACTTATTACACATTTTTAGCTTGATTACATTTTTAACTGTAGTGTGTTATTTGATATTACATTAAAAGTTCATATATTTTTATTGCACTAAATTGCAATGTCATCATTACAAATATCTAATTACAAATATATTTGAATACATGACAAACAAGTTTCAATAGAAATTACATTAAAATATATTTTAGTTCATTATAAATGACCGTCAGAACATTCAGAAATACCATATTTTAAAAAACAATAGAAGTAATTATGAAATTACATATAAAGATGTACTGAAGTCCTGCTTAAGTGGGTCAAAAATCACTTTAAAATTCAACTAATTGCATTTAATATAAACTTAAACTATAATACATTTTCATTTAATTGCAATTAGCATGCAATCAAGTGTCTGAAAACATTACCTTTAGTGCTCACCCACGTATATTCTTTTAAATTATATTATTTCTGTAATAGTACTGTTTTTAAACTATTCTAAAGTGTACTTCTTTCCAGCTGGTGATCCAGAGCTGTGACAGCACCGGACTGCTGTGATTAGTGTAGAGACTCTGGCAGACGTCCTCGCACACAGCCAGTGAGGATTGAGGTCACGCCAGACCAGATCTTTGTCCCAACACCTGAGATAAAGGTGTCAGGAGCAGAACACGGGCTTGAGATCTGTCTTCATCCGTCTCACTGAGGCCTTTCACACAGTCTCTGCGATGGTGAGGGGCAGATCTGAGATATAACATGTGTAGCTCCCATCCAATCAGGTCAGACAGGCAGAGAAAACTCAAAGAAAGACTTCTAGATGCCTTTCACGTTCACACTGCACTCTTAAAAATAAAGCTTCCAAAAGGGGGTTTTCAAAGCAATGCTATAGAAGAACCAGTTTTGGTTCCCCAAAGAACCTTTCAGTGAACAGTTCTTAAAAGAACCATTTTATCTTAGTGTAAAGAACATTTTTACAATCTAAAGAACCTTTTCCACTATAAAGAACCTTTTATGGAATTATAAGATTCCGTGGATGGTAAAGGTTGGGGTCAAATATGGTTGTGTCCTCACTCAAGCTCTTTATGCCATCTTTAGCATTATGTTAAACAAAGCAAAGGTCAACAGATAATACAGATGAAAGGTGGTCCAGACCTGATCTTTTAATCCTGATCTCTGCACACAGAGTCAAGCCATGTTGACGATGATTATGATGATGATGATTAAGGGTCAAGTCAAGTCAAGTCACCTTTATTTATATAGCGCTTTTAACAATACAAATTGTGACAAAGCAACTGCACAATATCAAAATGGGAAAATAGTGTCAATAATGTAAAATGACAAGATTAAACACTCAATTTTCAGTTAAAGGCATTTTATTGTTGAATTCAGTGATGGCATCGTCCAGCTCAGTTCAGTTCAAAAAGTCTCTGTTCAATCAAGTCGACGATATTGCTGGAAATGAAGTGTCCCCAACTAAGCAATCCAGAGGAACCCAAACTCCATCGGTGACAGAACGGAGAAAAAACCTTGTGAGAAACCAGGCTCAGTCGGGGGGCCATTTCTCCTCTGGCCAGACGACACAGCAGTTCAATTCCAACTGCTGCAAAGTCAGATTGGATGGCTCTGAACAAAAAATCTGAACAAAAAACAAGTGTGTGTCTGAACTCAACAGCTCTGTAATGCACTAACAGTGACTTAACCAAACTTTTGTTGGTATAAATTAATGTATTTCAACTGATTCAGTGATACTAAATACTATTTCTTTCAGGACCACTATCATCAAAATGATTGACACTTAGCATACTTGGGTTTAGTGGTATGGTTCTGTTCTGGGCAAAACCTCGCTGCCCATCCATGCAGCCTGTCATGAGTGAGCAGGGAGAACAGCAATAATACCCCCCCCCCCCCCCCATAGGGTAACAGAACAGAACAAGCAGATATCATTAATGCACTTAATGATATTTAAGTGTTAAACATTATTTAGATAACAAAGAATCTGACTGTGGTGAAAGGAGGAGCTGGGGATGGAGGAGGTTAAAGATGCTAAATGGTAAAAAGCTGCTGAATAATACTGAATAGAGCTTATATAGGAATGCCGTGATAGGTGTCATATTCCTATAGATGTGGATCAGCTGAGAGATGCCATCAACATATTTACTCATTATGTGACCACACTCAACAAAACTGAATAACTGTGAATTCATATATTAATACTAGACACCTTAAAGATATCATGTACCAAAAATCTTTGTCATATCTTTAACATACTTGTTTTGAAGCTTTGATGCAGTAATAATCTTCTCATGGTGCAAACAGAAAGTAAACTTGCACATATTTAATTGAGACCCTTTATTGTTTCCATATTTGCAGGAAATGCACTAAAACACCAGTCGGTAATATTTTTAGAGCTTAATAACTGAAAACCGTCTTTACGGTCTCTGTTGTGACTGGTGGGATTAAAAGGGTTAACACATCATTATCACACATCACATCTCTATTAGTTCTACTGGATCTTAGCGCTGCGTTCGACACTATCGATCACAACATTCTTTTGAATAGACTAGAAAACTTTGTTGGCATTAGTGGAAGTGCATTAGCATGGTTCAAATCGTACTTATCTGACCGCCATCAATTCGTAGCAGTGAATGAAGAGGTATCATATCGATCACAAGTGCAGTATGGAGTTCCTCAAGGCTCAGTACTAGGACCGTTACTTTTCACGCTTTACATGTTACCCTTGGGAAATATCATTAGGAAACACGGGGTTAGCTTTCACTGTTATGCTGATGATACTCAGCTGTATATTTCTTCACGGCCTGGTGAAACACACCAAATTGAGAAACTTATGGAATGCATAGTCGATATAAAAAACTGGATGACGAGTAATTTCTTACTGCTAAATTCTGAAAAAACAGAGGTGTTACTTATCGGACCTAAAACCCCCACAAGTAATAACCTAGAACACTGTCTAACACTTGATGGCTGCTCTGTAAATTCTTCGTCATCAGTCAGGAACCTAGGTGTGCTATTTAATAGTAATCTCTCCTTTGACAGCCACGTTTCTAGCATTTGTAGAATTGCATTTTTTCATCTTAAAAATATATCTAAACTGAGACCTATGCTCTCAATGTCAAATGCAGAAATATTAATTCATGCGTTTATGACCTCAAGGTTAGATTATTGTAATGCTTTATTGGGTGGTTGTTCTGCGCGCTTAATAAACAAATTACAGATGGTTCAAAATGCAGCAGCTAGAGTTCTTACTAGAACCAGGAAGTATGAGCACATTAGCCCGGTTCTGTCAACACTGCACTGGCTCCCTACTAAACATCGTATAGATTTTAAAATCTTGTTAATTACTTATAAAGCCCTGAATGGTTTAGCTCCTCAGTACTTGAGCGAGCTCTTATCGCATTATAGTCCTTCACGTCCACTGCGTTCTCAAAACTCTGGCCATTTGATAATACCTAGAATATCAAAATCAACTGCGGGCGGCAGATCTTTTTCCTATTTAGCGCCCAAACTCTGGAACAATCTACCAAACACTGTTCGGGAGGCAGACACACTCTGTCAGTTTAAATCTAGATTAAAGACACATCTCTTTAACCTGGCGTACACATAACACACTAATACACTTCTATTATTCAAATCCGTTAAAGGATTGTTAGGCTGCATTAATTAGATCAACCGGAACCGGGAACACTTCCCATAACACATGATGTACTTGTTACATCGTAAAAAGATTGACATCTACGCTAATATTAGTCTGTTTCTTTCTTATTCCGAGGTCACTGCAGTCACCAGATCAGATGGTGGATCAGCACCTAGAGACGACCTCTACAGCCCTGAACGTCAGCGGAGACCAGGACACCTAGATGAACCCCAGAGACCCCCAGTGAAGACCCCGTCACCTAGAGACGACCTCTACAGCCCTGAACGTCAGTGGAGACCAGGACACCTAGATGAGCCCCAGAGACAGACCCCCAGTGAGGACCCCGTCACCTAGAGAGCCATCAGGAAAAGACCTCGGGAACCTGTTGAGCCTCCAATCTGACTTTGCAGCAGTTGGAATTGAACTGCTGTGTCGTCTGGCCAGAGGAGAAATGGCCCCCCGACTGAGCCTGGTTTCTCCCAAGGTTTTTTTCTCCGTTCTGTCACCAATGGAGTTTTGGTTCCTTGCCGCTGTCGCCTCTGGCTTGCTTAGTTGGGGACACTTCATTTCCAGCAATATCGTCGACTTGATTGAACAAAATTTTTTTTGAACTGAACTTAGCTGGACGATGCCATCACTGAATTCAACAATGAAATGCCTTTAACTGAAAATTGAGTGTTTAATCTTGTCATTTACATTATTGACACTATTTTCCCATTTTGATATTGTGCAGTTGCTTTGTCACAATTTGTATTGTTAAAAGCGCTATATAAATAAAGGTGACTTGACTTGACTTGACATCATATGATCTCCAGCATTAAAGAGTGAATGCTGTAGAACTGAATGGAGACTCAGTCTGCTGAGAGAGCAAAAACAAACATTTAATCTTACATGTCAAGCCTGTTTTTCTTTGTTCTTTCTCTGTGTAATCGGCTCCTCTGACGGTTATTAGAGACAGTGAATATGAATATAGATTGGATGAGCTTGTTTATTTCAGTGGAGGATTCATCAGGAGCGATCCCTAATGTGCGATATGCAGATCTACCTGATGTTTCTGACAGCACGGGACTGCTCGTACGGTGAAGGTTATCTCCTCTATACTCACAAAACACTTTTGTTTGATCACCCTGTATTTCCATCCACACCGAGGGAAAATTAAATAAAGAAAAATCGAATTCCCTTATTTCCCAAGTGCCTTCATTTATCTGGTGCAGAACTGAGGTTCAGTTATTTAAAGGTTAGCACTGCACATTCAAGATCTCTTTCTTAATGTAAAACTACAAGCATAATTAGAATTGACCATAAGCATTGATTTTCCCAGCGCGGTGATATTTCCAACAGTCCTATAGCACAGAAACACATCTGAACACAGACAAACCTCGAGATGTTTTTCTAGCCTGACCTGAGACATGCATGAAAAACTACATGACTGTATGGATACTGAGTGAAGCCCAAGTACATAACCAAAAACATGCTTCAATGAAAGTACAAAATTACAGCTTTAAATTATATGCATTAAAAGTAGAAGTAACCTGGCAAAAAAATAAAAACAAGAGAAAGGAGATTGTTGTTTAATCATCGTGAATTATTTTCTCAATGCAAAGTGAATGAGTTGCATGTGTTTTGTCAAACAAACACTGTACGGAGCAATTAAATAACAGTGTGTCACGCCCCTGGACTGTTATGTTGTGTTTTGCTCCCCATGTGCTCCCTGTGACCCAGTTTCTCCCCAGTCTGATTGTTGAATTGTTTCCAGGTGTGTCTCATCTTCCTCCCTGATTGTCCTGTGTATTTAAGGTCTTGTCCATTAAGTTAGTGTTTGTCGGTTATTGAATGTCTTCCCTGTAGTTCCTGTGTCTCCTGTGTTCCATGTTGGATTAAAGCCTCACGTTTGTTGAACTCCACGTCGCCGCGTTTCCCTGCTCCAAGTGAATTGTGACAGAATAACCGACCCAAACTGTAACCTCCGTGTGTATACCCTCCGTTTTGTTTACCCTTTTTACTCAGTTTTTTGTTTCCGTTGTGTGTGCCCATGGATCCCCTTGTCCGGCCTGAATTCCTCCTCCTCCTGCTGGAGCAGGGGGACCGATCTCTCGAGGACCATACTAGACTGTTCTTGTTATTAGCAAATGCCACCAGCTACCCAGACGACGCGCTCTGCGCATTCTATGATGCTAGCCTGAACACCGCGTGCAGAGCGTTGTCGTCCGATGATGGTCCTCAAGAGGATTTCGCCGCCTTCGTGGAGTGGACTCTGATCCACTCCAGACCCAGAGCCCAGCCCACCATCTCCCCGCGGTACGGAGCATCAACCCGAGCCCATAGAATAATTCTCCAGCATTAATTCTGCTCATAGCTTGTCTTGAAAAACGTAGACAGTTTGACATTCATCGTAGGGGTAGTCACACTACAGGACTGTGCTCCAAATCTTCTGACACTGCCAGAATTTCGTCGGAGGTGAAATTTGGTCGCAACAGCCATTAATTGGCTGTCTGTGAACATGTCAAACCAGCGATCAAAGACTACAGATTTTAGCCTAGGATTATAGGAATCTTTTAGGAATTACAAAATTTGTCTCAGATGACCAAATCGTGGCCAAAATCGCACAATGTGAGCCGGGCTTTAGATGTGTTAATCTAGTGGTTGAGTTTGGTGTGCAGTGGGAAACTTTTCAGATATAATGTTTTCAAATAGCCCAAGTGAAACTGAGAACAGTGTGGCATTTTGATGTCCTTTAAGCTTAAATGATCTGCAGAAAGCACAAACTGATTGGACTGTGATGGGTGCTTAATGCCACGGTGGTTCAGACAAAAACTTTTCATCAGAACTGTGCAATGACATTTCCAAAGATTACAAAGATTTAGAAAAACCTCTTCAAGTAGTTATTAGACACTTTTGTCTATTTATAGATTTGCACTCATTCTCTCCACTGCTTTTCTCTCCCTTCACCCTGCCCTTGGATTTAATGGCTTTTTATAAGTGCTCACATCAATCCAAATCCATAATAGGTGCAATAAAACTGTTGTTATCTAGCGTAACCCCTAGAGTGATGACTTACAAACTTTGCAAATTCAAAGTGTTGTGCATCCTAGCATTCTAGCATTAGTAGACTGTCAGGTTTAGGGTTTGAAGAATAAGTCGACATGTTCTTGCAATGTTACTTATAGTCAGTAAGAATGTCCATCAAAATGAAGTGTCAGCAGATATTATTCAGTTACTAATATGCTAATAACTGCTAGGTGACATGGAGTTACAAAGTTACATATAGTTATTAGGTGTGTAACGGTTCACAAAATTCACGGTCCGGTTCGATACGACACAGTGGTGTCACAGTTCGGTATGTTTTCGATACGGGGGGCGGGGTAATTGGTTACGTCGCAATGTTGGAAATATTTCTGTTTTAAACCATGAAGGTAAGCCAATGGATATCACACAAGCACGCATTTGCACACGTGCAATATTTATGCCTGTGAACATCTTAATCTCAGTCAATTCACTATAAGCAGAAATTGAAAGTAAAAACGTAATGATGGAGTAATGACGGAGCTTTCGGCATCTGACGCCGCATATTCTCTCAGAGATGACGAGAGACGAATCTACTTCAACATATGCTGATAACGGTATAGCCTATAGCTGTTTTCATTTATTCCCTTAATATTTCTCTTGTGGCCCGTACATAGTGAAAACAAAATGAGAAGACAGGTTGTTTTTGAAAGTCAGTGCTTGAAATAAAAACTTTTTATTTCATTGATTTTTATTGATGACTGCAGTGTTAATATTTGAATTATAGGACTATAATTTATTGTATAGCCTAATAGACCTGTTTTAAAATACCTTTTTTTAACATTTTAATTGAGGAGTAATTAGCCTAATCTTATCCTTGCAGCTTGTCAGTTATGTGGTAATTATTGCGGGGCAAATTAATTGTAATTTTAATTTAATAATAAAAGTAACTTAATAATAATAGGTCTAATAAAAATAAGATTGTAACAGGCCTACATTAATTGGAAATGCCAAATACTCTCAATATTGCCAATAATTGATGTTTTTGACAATATCTCTGGCTATCGTCGATACAAGATCATGTCTTTCGACGCACCCCAGCAAGGGGAGGTTATCACGGGGCAGACAACACGTTGCCTGTTACGTCGTTTGGGCTGTCTTGTTGAGCACAGTGGCACTGATATTTCACACACTTTAAGCTCTTTTATTTTCCAAACGTAATAGGGTTAGTCCAACGAATCGTTCGGTTTGTAATGCGTACCGAACTGAAAGCCTCGTACCGAACGGTTCAATACGAATACGCGTATTGTTACACCCCTAATAGTTAGTGAAATATCTAAATTGAACTATCAAAATAAAGTGTTACCGAATGAAATGTGTTGTATGTATGTAACTGATACACAAACATGCTTTATGGCTTTAAACCTCCATTTATAACAAATAAATCTTCAGCCAATCTATAGGCATCTGCAGGCATGATGAATAATGCATGATCTTCATGCAGTACCCAGAGGAACCACCTGAGATTCTCCACCTAAATTCATAAGCAAACACAGATGTTGTGTTACTAGAGTACTGGACTGGAAGCTTGTTTGTCCTTCCTTATGTCTTAGGAGAGAAATTAAAGTAGCTTAGTAAATAATCAATTTGGACAGTAGTGTCACCCTTCTCTAAACACAGCTGCCTGTAGTCCAGAAGACATTGACTAGCTGCTTTCAGCTGGAGCTGAACTCTGCAGGACTGTGGCCCTCCAGGAACAAAACTGGACACCAGCCAGGACGACTACTAATTGTTACAAGTCAAGATGTTCGCGTCTTAATGCTTCCATTGATTTAACACACAGCAAAGCTTCTGCGGTCTTTGCCATTTCTGGCAAGTCCAGCACTGTGTTGATGGAGAATGTGTGAGTGGAGAGAAAATCCACACAGCTGAGATGATGAAATCACACATATCTCCACTGACAGGTTTATATTTCTTACCTTTCCATATAAACAATCCACAAACTTTTCTGTCAGACTGGATGATTGTTTCAGAGTAGTTTGTGAGGATTTGGGTTTGTATGTGAACACCCCAAACCATCTCAGATGTCTTCAGCTCATGCAGCAAGGTTTATATACAGTATAATGTGCTTAATGAATACAAAGTTCTTCGGGATCACTTTATTTTCACTTTCTCCTAATTCCAATTATATACAGGCTGTTACAGGTCAATATATAAAACTAATACAAGCATCCAAACTGGGACACAGTTTGTGTAAAGAGAACTAACTAGCACAACTACACTCATGTGATCCTTGAATAAACAGACCCAAAGTGTCACTGCAGTGGAATTCTTCCTCCACCTTGTCTTTTTTTCTCTGCTTTTCTTAGTTGAGTCAAGGACAAGAGGAAAGCTATCACACCAAATCAAGCGGTCAAGCAGCACTGCTCTCAGTGTTTTCAGTTTGATTCTGAAATGCTGTGGCTAGCAGAGGGGACATCCGTCATCAGTCTGCTGGAACTATCCATTGCCTTCAAACCTCCTTCTGTGTACATTCTCTGAACTAGACACTACAGAAACTGCACTGCACTGGTTTGAGACCGAGAGGAATGAGGCCTAAATTAACGAGGTACCACAGGGTTCGGTGCTTGGTCCGCTACTCCTATACTCCCTTAGTCAAGACAGAGCTCCTTGTCCTCTCAGCCAGCCAAAAATTCAAGAAATCATCACATCATCATCGTCGTCCACAACACTAATGCTATTCTTTAAGTTTGTGTTGCAATATTTCTCAGATTGTTTACATTGTATTCAAGGCCGTCACCAAAAATCACAGTGCCTGTGTACATCGCTACACTATTGACCTTTACTTTTACACAAAACGATCTGTTTTATTCTAGCTTCAAGCATTCTTTTTTATCAACACTTGAATGTAGGTAAGTTTAATTAAAAAAGCAACATTTTGAGCAAAAAGCTGAGAAAATCGCATTTTTTATCAAATACTATATCTGGATCATATTCAGTATGATTATCGAGGCAAAGATGCAGTAGATTGCTTCCATCAACACCCCTAAAGCCTGGCAGAACCTGATTTTATCAAGTGCGACATGTTCCTGAATCAACATCTTTGTTGACCCTGGAACAATATTGTTATTAACCAATCAGATTTGAAGAACAAGTTTATAATTTTTGTGAAGTTTAGGCTTACAATCAGTGTATGTTGCTTGTACATCAGTGTAATTCATCTATCATTTCCTCTGATTTTAGGGATTACTCATGGGTAAGGTTAGGTTTAGGTGTAGGAAAATGGTCAAGATTAAATTTTTGGATCAAAATGTTGTTCCAGGGTCAACAATATATGTTGACCCAGGAACACATCTAACTCAGCAAAATCAGGACGTGCTAAAGCCTGCACAGTCCTTTACCTCTTCCTGGACCAACATTTCACTCGGTAACAGGCAGTTTTCATTTATATGCTGTTTATTGTTGATGATCGCATTATTTTTCATATGCATATGCTTACATATGAGATTGTTAGTTTCTGAGGCTTCCTTGCCTGTGTTTTTGATCGGGACATTCTAGACTCATTCAAGAGATGCATAATAGTGCCCCAGAGTCTATAACAGTGAAAACACTTGAAAATGCTGTTCTTGGCGGGGTAGTGTTGTCTTATGATAATGGAAAATTATGTGATTGGTGGGGAAAGAGATGTCAATAGTGGAGGTATGGTATGACAACAAACTCTTCTAAAAGTGGGGGAATACATCCCCAGTTATAATCTTGTTTGTGTCATTTCTTTCTAAAGACTCTTTTTGTGAAGTTTATTTAGTTTCATGATATTTGTGTTCGTGTTTCCCGTTTTCTCAATTCCCTTGGTCTCTAATATTCCCTGGTTTGTTTGTATAGTTACCAGTTGAGTTCACCTTTGTCTAGTTTAACCGTGTATATATTGCCCTGTGTTTTTATCTCGAGTTGTTGGCTGTTGTCTGTGCATGTTTTTGTAAAGCTGTTGTCTTTTCTGATTGTCTTTTTCAATAATCGAGTGGATTATTCAATAAAACCGCTGAAAGCTACAATATTGACAAAATGTTGTTATAGCCCTGGTATAACATATATTATAAACATCAATGAATCAACCTAAATACATTAGGTTACATCAACAAAATGCAATATAAGGGTTAGAATGGAAGGTACCATAATAGTTGCAACTTGCCACTTTTCATAGTGTGCATGGATGACGGAGATGTGTGAGCTGTAGTGTTTGAGTTACTGCTAAAAGCCTTGTCTATTGAGAATGATTTACTGAGTGTCACAGAATGGCCCGTATTCCACCATCACTGATCACCCTCACCTGCACCTGATTAATGATCATGTACACCTGCTCCTCATCATCACAGCTCATCACCCCTGCTCTACTTAAGCACACTCCTCACTCCAGTCAGAGTCTGATCTTGAAGTCACAAAGCTGCCAACACATTGAAACTTGTGGATACTACTCGGACCTTCACTCTCTACAGCGGACTGCTAGCTGAGTATACTAACCTGTTTTACTTACCTGATGATACTTACCCTCTGTCTTCCCTCTCACTACCAGATACCTTTACATCTGTGGACTCTAGAGACTCACGGGCTCTCCATGGATTCCTATCTGCCACAAACCTGCCAAGAGACAGAGACAGTCAGAATCCCAGTGCACTATCTACCATACATCTAAGAAAGCAACTTACCTCACTCAAGGACTCTCACCACTGTTGTATCACCAAATCCTGTAATAAACTCAATCTCTTTTACACTTACCTTTGTGTCTGGCAGTTCCGTAACAGAAGATCAGACCACGACCGAAGAAGTTAAGCGGACCACACCGATATGGAGGAGGCTTCATTTATTAATAGGGCTTTTGCTATCCACGACCCGCTGGACTTTGTGAGGGAATTTGTGCCATTCGCCCTCTCCACCTCGCTAGAGGATCGAGCCCTCAAGATATTGTTCCGGCTCGGGATCACAGCCCATCACCCCTTGAATCTCCCAGACACTTCCTGCCTCACCTGGCAGGAGACTGTCCTCAAGTGTCTGGAGAGTCTCCGATCCCGAGTCGGAGTTCCGCACGAAGCGACGATGATAGGTCCGCCGCCTGAGATGGCGACGATGGTTCCGCCACTCGCGGCGACGATGATGCCGCCGGCCACGGCGAAGAGCTCTCCTGAGCCCCTGCTGGTTCCGTCCAGCTCTCCTGAGCCCCTGCTGGTTCCGTCCAGCTCTCCTGAGCCCCTGCTGGTTCCGTCCAGCTCTCCTGAGCCCCTGCTGGTTCCGTCCAGCTCTCCTGAGCCCCTGCTGGTTCCGTCCAGCTCTACTGAGCCCCTGCTGGTTCCGTCCAGCTCTCCTGAGCCTCTGCTGGTTCCGTCCAGCTCACCAGAGCTCGCTCCTCGCCAGTGCCCTCCAGTGGCTGCTCCACGCCAGTGCCCTCCAGTGGCTGCTCCACGCCAGTGCCCTCCAGTGGCTGCTCCACGCCAGTGCCCTCCAGTGGCTGCTCCACGCCAGTGCCCTCCAGTGGCTGCTCCACGCCAGTGCCCTCCAGTGGCAGCTCCACGCCAGTGCCCTCCAGTGGCAGCTCCACGCCAGTGCCCTCCAGTGGCAGCTCCACGCCAGTGCCCTCCAGTGGCAGCTCCACGCCAGTGCCCTCCAGTGGCAGCTCCACGCCAGTGCCCTCCAGTGGCAGCTCCACGCCAGTGCCCTCCAGTGGCTGCTCCACGCCAGTGCCTTCCAGTGGCTGCTCCACGCAAGTGCCCTCCTGAGTTCCCGCTGGTTCCGCCCAGCCGTCCTGAAGTCCCGCTGGTTCCGCCCAGCCGTCCTGAAGTCCCGCTGGTTCCGCCCAGCCGTCCTGATTCCGCGCTGCAAGAGTGCCCCCTAGAGTCCGCTCCTCCAGAGCGCCCCCTAGAGTCCTCTCCTCCAGAGCACCTCCAAGAACCCGCTCCTCCAGAGCACCTCCAAGAACCCGCTTCTCCAGAGCCTCCTCAAGAGCCCGCTCCTCCAGAATGCCCACCAGAGGGGAGCTTCCCCATGAAAATTTTGGGGGGGGGCTATATATCCTCTGCCTGGGTGGCCGGGCCCAGAGCCAAGGCCACGGAGATCCATGACCCACCATGGCCGCCCAAAAGTAATAGGCCATGGTCTCCCGAGCCTCCAGTTCCGCCATGGCCTCCCGAAGCCCCGGATCCGCCATGGCCTCCCGAAGCCCCGGATCCGCCATGGCCTCCCGAAGCCCCGGATCCGCCATGGCCTCCCGAAGCCCCGCATCCGCCATGGCCTCCCGAGCCTCCAGATCCGCCATGGCCTCCTGAACCTCCTGTCCCGCCATGGCTTCCTGACTCCGGTTCCGCCCTGGATGCCCTCCCTGTGTCCATGTCTTCCACCGACATCCAGGGCGCCCACCCCCCCTCCCAGGTTTTGTTATTACGTCGCGGGACGCGCCGTCCGGGAGGGGGAGGTACTGTCACAGAATGGCCCGTATTCCACCATCACTGATCACCCTCACCTGCACCTGATTAATGATCATGTACACCTGCTCCTCATCATCACAGCTCATCACCCCTGCTCTACTTAAGCACACTCCTCACTCCAGTCAGAGTCTGATCTTGAAGTCACAAAGCTGCCAACACATTGAAACTTGTGGATACTACTCGGACCTTCACTCTCTACAGCGGACTGCTAGCTGAGTATACTAACCTGTTTTACTTACCTGATGATACTTACCCTCTGTCTTCCCTCTCACTACCAGATACCTTTACATCTGTGGACTCTAGAGACTCACGGGCTCTCCATGGATTCCTATCTGCCACAAACCTGCCAAGAGACAGAGACAGTCAGAATCCCAGTGCACTATCTACCATACATCTAAGAAAGCAACTTACTTCACTCAAGGACTCTCACCACTGTTGTATCACCAAATCCTGTAATAAACTCAATCTCTTTTACACTTACCTTTGTGTCTGGCAGTTCCGTAACACTGAGCAGCACCAGTATAAATATACTGTTTGTCTGAAACAAGCCATAAAGCTACCATCCATCAACTGACTTCATTACAGTATACTGTACCTGCTAGAAAACATCACAAAGTACTGTTCACCAGTGTTGTGAGGTAGTGAAGTGCTTTAAAATCACTAAATATAGATGTCTCTTTATATTACTTTTTCCACTTCAAATGTTATATTAGTTGTATTTAGTGTACAGTTGTGTTTAATGTTCCGTAAGTTAATAATATTGATGCTACACCAATTAAGATATTAATTTTTTATTGTCAGAAAATCACCCCCTTAAATAGTCAATGTTGTTAGCTACTTTTTTTATTAGTAGCTTTTATTGCAGCTTATATCTTTTTTGATAAGATGCCTAGCATGACTGTAGCTTCTGCATTAAATTATTAGTAACTTGTAGCTTGAGAAGCTCCAGTTTGACAAATGCAGAAATACCACTGCTGTGTTTTCAAGTGCATTAATCAACAATTCAGTGTGATCTACATCCTCACCCTGGAGGAGACCTGCAAAGTCAAATACTAACGCAAACTCAAGCAACAATACACGATCGCATTCTCCCTGAAGAATCCCACAGCGGGACGGAGAGAGACGGGTGCATGCATTATTCAGCAGGAGGAGGTGTCTCTCTGCAGGTACTATACATATGCATGCACTCGTGTTTGTTTAGGAAAGGGGGTCTTGTCAGTCTCTTTCCCAAATGTGCACCTTGAGACAGTGGGAGAATTATTCAGACGCTCCCGTTCTGGCAGAACTTAACCTAGACTCACAAACTAACTCATGTAATCAGCAATCATGCATGAATATTTACAACACTCAACTCAAATCCTAAACTTCAGTGAAATTTAATAAGTTCACCTGCTTTTGTTTATGATTGACAGGACAGAATGTTCAGAAAAAATCATTGCAGAATTTTTAGGGGAATATGTACAACTACACAAAGCATCACATGACTTCAGAATACTAATATTATGACCATGCACTCATTATTTTTGAGGGGGCACGAGTTGGGGGGGGGGGGGTCATGTGACACACAGCAGTCACAACAGCATATGTTTTATTTATTTTTTTCCTTTTTAATCGAAACATTCCCAAATGCATTAACTATATCATGAAATATCTTGATTCTCACCATTATAGATTATGTTGGTAAAAGTAACCTAATAATGTAATCTATTAACTATGCATAAAAACCTGTCTGTTTACTTAATTAACAGATATGGGTGTCATGCCATAACATATTTTAATACGACTGACTTTATATTTAATGTGAATTTAACAATGAAAGTTAATGTGAATAAAAACATTGTAAGTTAGGCTACTAATCATAACACTTTCATCGTACAGAAAGAGAGCAAAGAATATTTACATTATCAAAGAACATTTTCAGAGTTCAAGCACTCTCAAAAACTCCCATTAAAACCACTGAAGCTGTTTACACTATGAAATTAATATCTTACTTACATATTCATACACACATTTGCACTTTGTTGTTTCTGATGAGATAATTTGCCAGAAAGAGGTATTCAGTCAGCGAGCGAGTGAAAAAAACACCGGCATTTTAGCGATGACTCATCTGAACACCTCTGATTGGTCACTGCATTCATAAGCTCAACAGCATCGTGTGTGATTGGTTATAATGCGCAGTGCTGTATAAACACGTCTGTCTCCGGCTCAGCGCCAGCGAACACAGATATGAATTTAGCAGCTGATTATATGATGCGCTGAATGATCTAATCACGCCGTTGTGATTGTATTAAATATAGAAAATATTAATCTGCAATTTTCGGTCTTTTGGAAGCTGCATTCAAAATCCACTTGGCTCAAAAATCTGAGGGGGTACTTTGAATGGGCATGACGCCTCTGATTATGAGAGCTATATGGTATTTGTATGATACATATAGTACTAAACATCTCCTTTAATGTTCCACAGAAAGCATACGTGTTTGAAACAACACGAGGATGTAAAGAATTTTCATTTTTTGGGTAAACTATTCCTTTAACACTTTACACCTTTCTTAAGATGGTCTTACACTGAATAAATAACCTGTATTTTAGTCTGCCTGACATCTAGTCATCCACATGCCTTACCCGATAAACCTTATACATACATTATACAGATTAAGAAGCAAAAACATATATGTATTTCACTACACCAACATACCTATAATTGAGTTTTCATTATATGTGACCCTGGAGCACAAAAGCAGTCATAAGTAGCACAGATATATTTGTAGCAATAGCCAATAATACATTGTATGGGTCAAAATTATAAATTTTTCTTTTATGCCAAAAATCATTAGGATATTAAGATCATGTTCCATGAAGATATTTTGTACATTTCCTACCATAAATATATCAGAACTTAATTTTTTATTATTAATATGCATTGCTAAGAACTTTTGGATAACTTTAAAGGTGATTTTCTCAATATTTAGATTTTTTTGCACCCTCAGATTCCAGATTTTTGCCAAATATTGTACGATCCTAACAAACCATACCCCAATGGAAAGACTATTTATTCAGCTTTCAGATGATGTATAAATCTAAAAAAAAATTAAATGTACCCTTATGACTGGTTTTGTGCTCCAGGGTCACATATATCTTGTATGATCATAATAATTGCATAGCAGTGAATGTAAATAATTTGACATGTAAACCTCTTTAACTGATGAGTAACTCAGTCTGGTGCAGCGACATGAACTCAGTTCATAGACAGATCTGGCTTCACAAGCGGTCTCAGTTGATTTAGCCTTTGACAGAATGTTCTGGTGACAGATGCGAGTGTGTCTCTAATGGAGTTAGATACTCTGTCCCGTCTACACGGCCGTATCTCCGGCGACAGTAACTACAGCAACTGAGGAAAGGTGAGCGAGTTCACAGAGGAGTTTAATAATAAGCATAATTCTGAATCAGACCCGTGATACAAAGTTGACATGTCCTGTGGTGGAAACTAAGACTTCTAACAGCAGTTTGCTCATTTGTGTATAGTAATTATGAATGGAGAATTTACAGTATGAGCTCATATTAACTGAGAGGCTATCTGGAATAACTGTGCTTTTATATATTCATTTTGTGGCACTGCAAGACATTTATACATGCAAAATGGTGAAAAGCAAAGAAATGGCAATCAGATGCACTGAGTCTTTAGAGACCCACACCAATATACATTTTTACCTGAAATATTGATGTTGCTTTAAAAATCGTGGCGTCTCTCTCTCAGCCTTCTGTCAAAATTTATGACTGAGCATATGCCATGAACTCTCTCTGGTGCTGTTCTCGCTCTATAACCTCAAAACCTGTTCAACATTCAGAGCTTCAGCTACTCCTGCCATCCTCCGTGTTTGATGACATTATCAGGAGTAAACTGAGAACAAACATGATCATGATCTTGTTACTGATGCTAGTCTGTGATGAGAGAAGTGAGAATGAATCCACATTTATAAACGAACTTCATAAAGAAATCACATACTCTCTTGAGTAGGTACTTTTTTAAAATAAGTTATTTCTTCACGGCTGCAAAAAGAGTATGTATAGTATGAATGTGTGTGGTATTAATGTAATGTGGACATACTACATTTGCTATTTTGTTATTGTCACGTGACCAGCACGTCACTGCCATTCATAAATCCTCTCCCGTGGCCACAAATTATCCATCGTATGCATACTTCACGCCAGAAGTAGAAGGTCATCCGGGTATGTTTGCCTACTCTTTTATGAGTACTGTGAATTCAGACATACTTATTTGGTCGCATACTGTTTTTGCTTACTATATAGTAGGGAAGTATGCTGACACTCACTTGCTTCATTTCTGAATTAGCTGTTTGAATAAATCAGTTGAATGAATGATTCAATGACTCATTAATACAGTGACTTACTGCCACCTACTAGAACTTTTAGTTTCATATTTAGAGTATTATTTCATTAATACAATGATATTTCAGTAATTAATACCCATTCATTATCATTACTTATGCAATGTTGAATCAAAAGTTTTTATGTACCTTTTTGTTTATTCAGTGCATCTCTAATTAACAGCTTAATGACTTTAAATGATATTTTTCTCAGTCCAAATTGATGTGAAATTCATTTGTGATTCATTCGATTAATTATTCAGCACATCACGTTATTAATTAGATTCAAAATTGCTTGACAGTCCTACTTATTAACCATCAGATTAACTCGTGCCTTTACTCCTTCTGTCTGTTTCTGGCTGTTTTGACTGGTTTAATAACTCAAGTTGCTCAGCAGCCTAAAGTCCAAAGAAAGCAAACATAGTGTCATCTGTAGTTCATATTCATATCTGCATCATAAACACAGCCATAGGATCCAGCTCAAGCCCAGGAGACTCCACAACACACACTATACGCTTGTGTTACGGCCTCCTTTCTGCAGTGCTGGCGTTCAGTTTCTGCAGTTTTATGTCTGAAAGGCTGTTTTACAGGCTAGTATATCACTAGAATGAAATGTCAGTGGCCGTCTAAAGCTGTCGGGCAAAGCAACATTACTATCACTCTCACAGTTTCATACATTAAACTTACTGTAGTGCTAAACACTACTTATACAGCGCAGGGCATTTCATATTGCCATGTCTGCTGATTATGAGCGGCTCTGGGTTTGATTTTTCATAAACCCACTCATAAATATGGCCAGTCTTGGGTTATGTTCTTTATATCTTGTCAGAATAGAGTAGGGGTTTAAATGGGGTAATGACTGGACGGCACAACACAAAACATTACAGATTAAAACATGTGAAATACAGTAGAACTGCACCGTTTCCTTGCTTGCAGTAAGAACGTCTGTGCACATTTAACTCTATTAATGCACTTAAGGTCTGCTTATCCACTGGAAAACCCAGGATGCACAGCAGTGTGAAACTGCCTGAGTAACCTTTTACTGTGAATCATGGTAATTTTCTGTACTCTTTCACTTATTTAAGAGTTCATCACAGTCCAGTGTCCATATGAAGGATATAAATTTCAGACTGAAGTGTACTCCACATAAGTCTATGCGCATTAGTCAAGATAGTGCAAGCGAGAACAGGGAGGGATAGCTAACAAAAGAAGAACACAGTTTCACCTTGTGTAATCTTTTAAGGCAATGGGTTTAGCAGCAATTTGCTAGTAAAGTCAACCAATTCGGGTTAACGCTCAGAAATTCATGGTATTTTTGTGTTTGATGTGCACACTCTGATTTGTTAATGCAAAAATGCGAGCATTACATATACTTTTTAGCATGTTGTCCTGGCTCTTTTTGTCTTTTATGATCATTTTCTCATTTATGATTTATAGTATTTATTTTTCCTAAACATTTATGGTCTAATAAGGCTGTTTTGTATTATACACAACTGATGTATATCTACCTACTACCTTTCGAGTAATGTATCAGTGTATTAGAGTTTTAGCCCTAAAGTGCACGACTTTCTTCACCCATATGAAAAACTTATGCAATATGCATGTGCCTCATTTCTTCCCTGAGCCGCTTCAGATGAGTGTGTGTGTGTGTGTGTGTGTGTGTGTGTGTGTGTGTGTGTGTGTGTGTGTGTGTGTGTGTGTGTGTGTGTGCAGTCACCAGCATGCATTAGAAATTCTGAGATGATGTGTGTGTGTGTGTGTGTGTGTGTGTGTATACAGCCTAGGAGTCTAAACTTGCAGATCCTACACTGAAATTCAAGATTTTATTATTATTATTATTATTATTTATTTAAGTTTCTTTTGTTGTGATTGCATTATGCATTACTATTAACACTCACATCTAGAAGCACTGATGCCCTGAAACCTCAAAGTAAAGGCGTGGTTACATTAGCGAAATTTCAGTGAAATTTTTTGTGCATAAAAATGCCCATTATTCATTGTCAATAGCATAGAGACATATGAAACAGAAAAAAACACTTTCAAACCAAGCAGCTTTCTATTGGTTCAGTGCAACCTTAGAACTGTTTGTACAAGTATCCACTCTGTCACAGCTCTTAGATGAAACATATCAAGAATGCAACTGCTTTGTGATCAGCCTCTACATGTGAATTATCCAATAACTAGAAGATTTTCTGAATAATAACCTCATGATCATTATTTACAATAGGTTGTGAAACAAAACAGCTGTGAACACCAGACTAAAGAGCTTTCTCAGTCAAATGCATAATTTAAATGCAATATAACTGAGAAAAGACACATGACTGTCAGTGTGAAGGATCTCCAGAGAACCAGAGCGTCCTGTAGAGCACTGCATGCTACACCAGCTTTTATAACCAAACATGATTGTCTCCATAGCTCATTTCTCCTAGACTTCACCTTGTGTTTATCACAGATAAGCAGCCACATTTAAATTAATTCGGACCATCCTGGCAATAACAAAATTAATCTCCAATTTATTTGTTTACCTCATTAGACGCTCTTAATGTATCTGTTTGAGAGATAGTTTTCCAATATGCATGTAAATTACATCCCTTATTACCATGACCAACGTGATGCTATCGGTGTAATTTGGTGCATGACGGTGAGGACAGACTGATGGGATAATAACACTGCAGTTATATGCTTCCAGTGCCTGGAGGTGAGATCAACTCCAGAACCAGTCACAAAGAGTGAAATCTGTTCTGAGACCAGCGGACGGTACTGGAGAATGCTTCAAGACAGACACATGTTCACTCCAATGCAAGCAATTCACAGTGAAGGACACAAAGTTTGTGAGACTGCATGCAGTAGCTTGCGTCTGTAGGATTATGACACATACAGAAGTTGTTTATGGAAATGTTGAATATATTTGAATAGGTATGTGAAGACATCTGCGTGCAGTCATTGAACACATGGGCAGTGATGCCATCTGGACGAGTTCGTCTGTTGTTACAGTCAGACTGAAGGACGAGTAGTTTTTACATTGAACCTACAGCTGGATGCTTAAAATTATGAAGAACTGAAATTTTAAGGGATAATTCACCAAAACACGAAAATTCTCTCATCGTTTACTCAACCTCATGCTGTCCCAGATGTCTTTCCGTCTTCAGATGAACACAAATTTCCATATAATGCAAGTGAATGAGTGCCCAAATGATGATGCTACAAAAGCAACACATTTCACAACGTGTGTATATTTACATCAAACATTAACTCGCCCCTCGTAAGAAAGGCAATATGGTAGTTGGCCAAAAGCAATGGTTTACAGTTTAAAAAGTTTAAAACTTAAACATTGTCTGCGCTGACAGCCTTGTGGGGAACATGCGACATAAAGCGCAACTGTGCCTCTGGTGATCTGCGTTCGATTCCTGGCTTGGGGTCCTTTGCCGATCCCATTTCCGCTCACACTGCCCCATGCTTTTCTGTCTGATTTGTACTGTCCTGTCCAATAGAGGCATAAAAGGCCAAAATTATAACTTTAAAAAAGTTTCAAATATTCTTAATGTTTCGAAATGAGCAAATTTAAAAAAAAAAAGTTCTTTATATTTTCAGATTATCCATTAAAAGATCTTCAAAATGATGTATGATTTGCTGGAATTTGACAAAAAATGACTGAGCTACACCTGTTTGTGTCACGCTACAGTGGAATGACACACGTAGCACATCACATATAGCAACATCAGACATTCAATACCGGACGAAGACTAACGGAACAGACTGGACTATAAGTACAGAAGCTAATGAAGATAATTAATGACACATACCTGAACTAAATGACACAATCAAACATGAGGGAAAACTAGGTCACACAGAGCACATGGGGAATGAAAACACAACAAAACGTCCATGGGTGTGACAGTTCGCCCCCTTCCCGGAAGGCGCGACCTCGCGCCGCAGGAACAACAAAGTGAGGGACGGAGGGGGATTTAGGAGGAGGACAAAGGAGAGGATGTGGGATGGTGACAGTGGATGGCAAAGGGCTGGCAGGAAGGCAGGCAAACAGTACAGGTGGACGTTTGGGTGGAGCCAGGAGGAGGACGACAGACAGAATCCAGGGAGGAGACGATGGCAGAAGGAGCCATGGAGGAAACAGGAGGAGCCAGGGTGGATCAGACGGAGGGAGGAGCCAGGGAGAAGACAGGAGGGACTTGGAGCAGAAGGAGCAAGGTGGGACCCAGGCCGCAGCCATGAAGGCGACCCACGGTGGAGCCGACGGAGGGAGAAGCCATTGTGGAGGAAGGGTTGCTGACTCCAGGGGCCTGACCGACGGCGGCAGAGCAGGTGGAGGAGGAGCCCAAGGTGGAGACGGAGAGCCGATGAGCCAGGGCGATGGGGAGGATCCGGAGGGTGCCGGCGACCGAGGCAGAGGCGGGGATCCAGAAGGCCGTGGTGGAGCCGGAGCGACAGAGAACCGAGGTGGAGCCGGAGGGAAGGAGGAGCCTGACAGAGCCAGAGGGATGAAGGGACGAGGCACAGCCAGAGAAGTGTAGTCCCGAGGTGGCGGATGGTCAACGACAGAGGGAGCTAGGAGCCATGGTGGAGCTGCTGGGTCAAAGGGCCGAGGCGGAGCCCGGGACTCAGAGGCTGGAGGCGGAGACAAGGGATCCTCCAGCCACGACGCCGTTGGAGACTGGCAGACCCGCGGCGATCCCACCGCACAGATGGTGGGCTGAGGGTGAGCAGAGGGGCTGCCAGGACGCAGCAACAAATGCTTAGTTTGTGGTTCATTGTTATTTTTTTAATGAAAACCCAGCAAGATAGAATATCTGAAAGTTTTATTAATAAAAGTAGCGCTTTTGGATCCGCCATCATAGTGTCAGTCTTCTCGCATCACTCTAGTCACGTGACCCCAAGGCTTGAGATCCCATTACCTAAACTTAACAACTACATTACTAACTATTAGTGAGCAGCAAATTAGTAGTTTATTGAGGGAAAACTCTTAGGTAATAAGTCAGAATATGTGTTCCCTAATCTAAAGTGTTATCATACGTTTACTGTAAAAAATGAATTTCTTGTTACTGTAGGTGTTCTTAAGAACTGCTGTATATATTGCATGTAGATACATCTGAAGTGAATTATTCAACAACAACAACTGCAACACAATCTAGAGCAAAATCAGTGACAGAAAATATCATAAAACATTTAAAACATGCTTCAAATAAACTTGAGATGATAAAACAAAATTTGACCTCTGTCTCAATGGCCCTAAACGACATCTGTGTTTCTGGTTCTTTCTGAAGCGGTGAGTGAGACTGAGACCGACAGCAGGGTGTATCAGTCTGAAGAAGCTCTGAACGGCTCAAAGCTCAGTGCTACAGCCCGACAGAGACACAGAGATGAAAGCCTGCTGATGAAAAGATGGTGAAAGTGCTGAATTCAGATCAGCTCCGCTCGGCCCTGAAGACCAAGATGAAGGTGGACAAAGAACAAAGTGTTTAGAGCCCTCGTGTGCAGGAGATCATCATCACACTCCACTGTACTCATCGCTCTCACACACACACAAGCTGAAGTCGCTCAGTGGAAGAAAACAGCCTCGTATCTCAGACTGAGTGTTTTACTCTGATCTGAGGAAATGAGCGAGGTACTGGATTCCTGCTGCGGATCAGAAGATCACGAATGGATTTGAAGAAAATGTTCTAGATGCAGGGTTTGTATAGATTTGATTAGAGTGAAATTTAAGCACTTTTCCAGCAGTGGCTCTTCTCAAGAGTGAAGAGGCTGTTTATGATGAACTATAATCATAATTATAAATTGAATTACTAAAAATCATTATTCATTAGTTGCAGCTCATTGCAATGTTCTGGCTATTTAAGAATCAAATAAATAACCCAGACTTTAAGGCAGGACAAAATACAGTGACTGAAAGCTAAATGTTCAATAAATATTTAGATAAATACATAATAAAACAGCTCAGAAGTAGAATAAAATGCTACATGAATGGGAGGCCACAACAAATATATATATATATATATATGTGTGTGTGTGTGTGTGTGTGTGTATGTATATACACTGCCGCTCAAAAGTTTGGGATCAGTAAGATTTGTAATGTTTTTAAGGGAGTCTCTTCTGCTCAGATGACTGTCATACATCATCATATAACACTGAAATCATGAAGATAGTGAGAATGATGTGTGTGAACATTAATGCTGATGAAATGTCATATATATGTCACTGATGCTGAATCACTGCCTTATATAAACCTGCAAATGAATGTGATTGATATTTGGGTCCAGTATGGTCCATATTAAAGAGATAGTTCACCCAAAAATTCAGTTATCATTTACTCACCCTTATATCATCCCAAACCCTTGTTTATCTTTACAAATGACAATATTTTTAATGAAACCTGAGAGACTTCTATCGCTCCATTGAAAGTCCACACAAGCAAAACTCTGACACTTCAAAATGGTCATTAAAACACACACATGAGTGGTTTGATCTAATTCTGATGGTTAAACAAGTTTGTTACACAAGTACTTCAAGCTACTTTTCAATGTGGTTGATGTGTATGCATGTTAATCAATGAAACACTACAATAAATCACATAAAGCGATAGTGTCTCTTTAGAAGACCTGGATCAAACTGTTGTTCATGTGGATTCATTTTACACTATTTTTGTCCTTTTAATGTGTGTAAGTTTTGATTGCATAGACTTTCAGTGGACAGACAAAAAGGATGAGAGACTATTAAAAATAACTTAATTTGTGAAGATAAATCAAAGTCTCATGGAGCTGGAACGACATTTTTGAGAGAACTTTCCCTTTAAGTTTAGTGACTACACCAGACTCACTTAGAGATGTTTTAATTACAACATGAAATTGCATTCTTACGTTTTCTGAATAAAATGTTGTTGTTGGCCTGTGCGGAACTCATAATGCTAGTGTTCAGAACATCAGAAAGTTTTTTGTTTGAACTGTTTTTCAGTCCAGCAGGGGACAACTTATCACTTAGTAAAATACCAGCACACTCTCCTCAACAGCACACATGATCTGAGCCCAAACGCACTCATCACATTAGGTTTTCTATAGACCCTTTTAAGGCTGATGTCACAATTACGTCACAGCGCTTGCTGGAGGCAAAACAAAGGAAAACTGGAGGCGGCCCATTCAAACCAGCACAGATTCACCTACACAAGGAGCTTAAAATATCATCTTGTTGTGATGTTGGGTGCCAGAATCGATGTGGCTCCAATTTGCAATTTTAAGGCATACCTGCTGCCACGGCCAGACAAGAAACCCATGACAGCTGTGGTTAAATGAGATAAAACGAGTGGACTGGACAGAAACTATCGTCAAAAATGCTTGTGTTTGTAGCACACACTTCTTATCAAAAAAGGTTCAATAAAGTATTGTCTTAAGTTGTTATGGGTGCATCTAAAGATTTCATATGCATCTCACTATGTCCCGTATGAAATAATGTCTGTGTGCATGTGCGTAAAACAACAAACTGACGATTTATATGCTTAATCATATGTAATTGTATATACATAGTTGTGATTAATTGTGGCTGGAATAATAAAGTAGCTGTACAAATAGTTGCCTGCTGAAATTGAAATATACATACATCTTCATGTAAAATTGGAATTTCTCCAGTTATTGTTAAAAAAACAAGCTAACAGACTTCATAGATAGCGTTAGTGAAGCGGTCAGAGGGATCTTTCTGCCTCCAGCTAAGCTCCGCCCACAGGAAAAAACTCACAATGTTTACTAACAGAAAAAGGGCCTATAGGGTTAGAGGTTTACTCAGATCTGGAACACACTGTGTGTTGTTAAGAGCAGTGATGGTTGATCTCATCTCTTTGATATTCTCCTCCGGCAGCACACCGCTGTAAATCCCTCTGAGCCCAGCGGGCCGCACTCAAACACCAGCTTTAGGAGTCAAACGGCCTCAGCTCAGGCTCATTATTCACACTGTCTGCCTCTGTAAAACCTCTCAGGGTCTGCTGAGATCAGGTGAGGCTTCTGAGCATGAGATGCGTCAGTCCTCTGTGGCTGTACGAGGAACACGGGCCATCAGTCAAAAACACACTCACTTATTATTGCCATTGGCTTGCAATACACATTAAGAGCACGAAAGCACCTCAGGTTCAGTCTCAGAGACACAGTCACGCTGTGTTAAATTACCTCTTAATTTTCTTTGCTGCCTTATGACTGTTGTAATTCTCCCCTGGAGGGAGTCATAATTAACCGTCAGTTTGTTTGTGAAGCCACCGTGTTTCTGTTTGCATGTTCAGTAAAAGAGCATTTATACCTCCACTTACTCCACGTTCGACATAATTAACAGGTGTTTAGTCTAGTCAAGTCCAGCCACATTCATTGCTTTTCACAATGCATGTTGTTTCGGTTGGAGTTGGGTGATGATTAGAGGTTGATGATAATCAGTCAGTTGAGATTTGTTATATACATAGTATATATCGCTTTACTGTATTTATGTGGATAAAGCTGGTCATACTTATACATCCAACTTCATCGCTGGGTGAGAATATAGATGACATTTGTCAACAATTTAACAATCAGTTGAGATTTGCTATATGTGACCCTGGACCACAAAACCAGTCTTAACTGTAAACATCATCTGAAAGCTGAATAAATAATCTTTCCATTGATGTATGGTTTGTTATGATAGGACAATATTTGACCGAGATACAACTATTTGAAAATCTGGAATCTGAGGGTGCAAAAATGTCAAAATATTGAGAAAATCACCTTTAAAGTTGTTCAAATGAAGTTCTTAGCAATGCATATTACCGTATTGACCTGAATATAAAACAATGTTTTTTTCTTGGAAATACATCTGAAAAAACGCAGTCGTCTTATATTCAGGGTCTAGACTTTGACATGTCAATAATACACCCACAACAATAGGTGGAGCCATATACACAAAACGAGTGTGCCATGAAATATGTACTGTATGTGTTGTAAAGATCACGAGTGAAAACACAAGAGAAAGAAAAGCTTACAGAGACGTGACTGTAGCCTGATGAGACCAAACTTCATCTGTAAGTGATTTTAAAACAGAACCCAGATTTGAAGACTACAATAAGATTTCACTTCTACTGATAATAAAATGTTGGTCGGCTACTATGAGATGGATGGACTAAATGGTATATAATTCAGATGGGCTACCTGTTATTTTTATGGTATATCAAAAAGTGTATATTTTTAAATGTCATTGTTGGTACATTTTACCAGTATTTACCATACTTTCAAAACAAAAATTAAAATAGGAAACATATGCAATATGAAAATAATTTAAGAAAAAAAAATGTTTTACAGAGAGAGAGAGAGAGAGAGAGAGAGAGAGAGAGAGAGAGAGAAGAGAGAGAGAGAGAGAGAGAGAGAGAGAGAGAGAGAGAGAGAGAGAGAGAGAGAGAGAGAGAGAGAGAGAGAGAGAGAAACAAGATTTGGTTTTCAAAAAGCAAGTTTTCAAAGGTACATCTGTAAAAAAGGGGGGTCGTCTTATAATCAGGGTCATCTTATATTCGGGTCAATACGGTACTAATCAAAAATTAAGTTTTGATATATTTACGGTAGGAAATTTACAAAATATCTTCATGGAACCTGATCTTTACTTAATATCCTAATGATTTTTGTCATAAAAGAAAAATTTATAATTTTGACCCATACAATGTATTTTTGTCTATTGCTACAAATATACAAATAATTGAGTTATTTAATTTTGTGATATTGAGAATTGTGAAACATGTTAACTCCAATCTCCAATTGGAGAGTGTGCTGGTATTTAACTCTTAACTCCAATCATCCAAGATGGTGGCGCGCACAACAGACGCAGCGGCTTCTCTCTCTCTCGACAGAACAGTGTTTTCGTGTTTTTTGTCTTGTACGTCGCAATGTTTTTGTACATATTCGTCTCGTCTACCTGTCTTTAAGCGCGCATACAGTCGTGAGTTTCTGCTCGATGTCGGCAGAACCACATTTTTGGAGTTAAACTCCGCGCACGCCGAAGAGCTGCGGGACCTTGGTCTGCTCCGGAGGCCTACACCATCACCGACCCCCACTACTGCATCTCGCCCACAGCGGAGGCGCTACAAGCGGCGTGAGAGGAAGCAGAAGAGGGGTAAGCGCGGAGGTATCCGAGCTAGGCTAGCGGCTAACAGCTATCCCTCTATCCCAGCTATCAAGCCAGCTATCCCCACCATCGTACTGGCGAACGTACGCTCTTTGGACAATAAACTGTACTACATCCGACTACTTCGCTCTACTCAGAGGACTGTAAGAGACTGTTGTGTTTTTGTGTTTACGGAAACATGGCTTAACAACAGCGTTCCGGACTGAGCCATTCAGCTTGACCAGCTAACATGCTATCGAGCAGACAGAGCTCTCGTCGAGGGAGGTAAGAGACGCGGCGGCGGGCTTTGTATTTACATCAATGATGCATGGTGCCGCGACGCTGTTGTGGTCTGCAAACACTGCTCACCCCTGGTGGAGTTTATGATTATTAAGTGCCGGCCGTTCTATCTACCGAGGGAATATACAGCCATTCTGCTCGTTGCTGTATACATTCCTCCCAACTCCAACAACAACAGGAGTGAGGCACTGAATTATTTGTACCAGCACATCAGTGAGCAGCAGATAGCCCACCCAGATGCTTTTCTCATCTTGGCTGGAGACTTTAATCACGCAGACTTAAAGAGTGTGTTCCCGAAAATATACCAGCATGTTGACTTCCCTACAAGGGGAACAAATACGCTGGACTTTGTTTACACCACACAGAGAGGAGCTTACAAGGCCCTCCCCTCCCCCACCTCGGAGCCTCAGACCACATCACTGTCATGCTAGTGCCTGCATACAGACCGCTCGTTAAAGCCATCAAACCAGTACACAAACAGATACAAGTGTGGCCTGAAGGGTCGTCAGAGGCACTTCAAGACTGTTTTGACACTACTGACTGGGATATGTTTAAGCAGGCTGCCACATACAACAATACTACAGACCTCCAAGAGTACTCCGAGACTGACAAGTGTATTGATGATGTAACGGTCACTAAGTCTATCACTGTCCGGGCCAACCAGAAGCCGTGGCTGACAGGGGAGGTCTACAGACTTCTGAAGGCTCGGAATGCTGCCTTTAGAGCTGGAGATGAGGAGGGCCTGAAGACAGCTAGGGCCAACCTATCCCGCGGCATCAGAGAGGCCAAGAGACAGTACTCCAGGAGGATAGCCCATCGTTTCAGTGACAGCAGAGACACTCGGAGCCTGTGGCAGGGGATTCAGACCATTACGTACTACAAGCCCCCACCACAGACCTGTGACAGCACCATCCCCCTGCTGAACGAGCTGAATGCCTTCTTTGCTCGCTTTGAGGCACAAAACAGCACCACTGCACAGAAGACTCCACCTCCTCCCGGCGACCAGGTGATGACGCTGTCCCCGGACAGCGTGAGGAGATCCCTCAGCAAGATCAATGCACGCAAAGCTCCGGGTCCTGACAACATTCCTGGGCGTGTACTGAGAGACTGTGCAGTGGAACTCACTGATGTCTTCACAGACATTTTCAACATCTCACTAAGCCAGGCTGTTGTCCCCACATGCTTCAAAGCTACCACCATCATTCCAGTCCCGAAGAAGTCATCTCCATCCTGCTTCAATGACTACCGTCCAGTAGCACTCACTCCTATTCTCATGAAGTGCTTTGAACGGCTAGTCATGCAACACATCAAATCTGTCCTCCCCCCCTCCCTGGACCCCTTCCAGTTTGCATATAGGTCCAATCGCTCGACCGATGATGCCATCGCCACTGCCCTCCACCCAGCCCTCACACATCTGGACAAAACGGACACGTATGTCAGATTGCTGTTCATAGACTTCAGTTCAGCATTAAACACAATCATCCCTCAACAGCTCATTCATAAACTGGTCCAGCTGGGGCTCAATACGTCGCTGTGCAACTGGCTGTTGGACTTTCTGACCGGGAGAGCTCAGGCAGTACGGGTCGGCAGTAACACATCCAGCACCATCACACTGAACACAGGGGCCCCCAAGGATGTGTGCTGAGCCCCCTCCTCTTCACTCTGCTGACCCACGACTGCTCACCGTCACACAACTCCAACCTCTTCATTAAATTTGCGGATGACACGACTGTGGTGGGTCTCATTAGCAACAGAGATGAGACAAACTACAGGAGCGAGGTGAGCCGCCTGGCCGGGTGGTGCAGTGACAACAATCTCTCTCTGAATGTGGAGAAGATGAAGGAGATTGTCGTTGACTTCAGGAGAGTGCACTCTCTGCATGCTCCTCTGACCATCAATGGTGCGACCATGGAGAGAGTGAGCAGCACCAAGTTCCTGGGTGTACACATCACAGAGGACCTCTCCTGGACCAACAACACTGCAGCACTAGCCAAGAAAGCACAACAGCGTCTCTACTTCCTCCGCAAACTCAGAAGAGCCAGAGCCCCAGCCCCCATCTTGTGCACCTTCTACAGAGGCACCATCGAGAGCATTCTGACTAGCTGCATCACTGTGTGGTATGGCGCCTGCAACGCGTCCTGCCGCAAGTCCCTTCAACAGATAGTGAGAGCAGCTGAGAAGATCGGTGGTGTCTCTCTCCCCTCCCTCCAGGACATCTACAGCACCCGTCTCACCTGCAAAGCCCTCTGCATTGCAGGAGATACCACCCACCCGACACACAGCTTCTTCAGTCTGCTACCATCAGGGAGGAGACTGCGGAGTCTCCAGGCCAGGACCAACAGACTGAAGGACAGCTTCATCCACCAGGCTGTCAGGAAGCTGAACTCCCTCCCGTCCTTGCCCCCCCTCCCCTCTCTTACACCACGCACCACTGAACTCTGACCCCCCCCACCCCCCACCCCCCACACCCACCACACCCACCCCCCACACACCACACCCACACACACACACACACACACACACACACACACACACACACACACACACACACACACATACACACACACACTGTGACCAGCACCAGTCACTTTGTACAGCATTGGACTGACCTCATTCAACTACCTCTTCTGACAGTCTGAATAAAGACTGCTCTCTTTTTGTCACTTTAAATAGAGTAGAATAGACTTAATAAGCTCTTTGCACTACACCATTCATATTCTGCACTGTCTGTGTATTTCACTGGTTTGCACTATCTACCATGCGCCTTATGCCACTTTATCTATTTTTTATTATTATTATTATTTTTATTTTTTTCTACATGTCCTTATTTGTATATTTGTGCGTTCTACTGTTAGTGTTTAGTGTTATCTGTATGCACCAGGGAGTAAGAGAGTAACGCAATTTCAATTCTCTGTATGTATGTACGGTACATGTGGCAGAATTGACAATAAAGCTGACTTTGACTTTTGACTTTGTGAGGTTGAGGATAAGGTTAGATACACTTTAACAATAGCTTTCACTTCATGCTCATAGCTTTGATTTAGGAACATACAGTAAACATGTCAAAGCTCAAATCTGATCCATAAATCCCATAACTACAGAGACTCAGCCCTGTGTGTTACGGAACTAGTCAGACACAAAGGTAAGTGAAAAGAGATATAGTTTATTGCAGGTTTTGAGGAGACAACAGTGGTGATAGTCCTTGAGTGAGGTAAGTTGCTTCTCTTGATAGTATTGTGGATAGTGAGCTGGGATTAAGACTGTGCCTCTTTCTCCTGGCAGGTCCGTGGCGAACTGGAATCCTGGAGAGCACGAAAGTCTATAGAGCTCACAGCAGTGGAGGTATCTGGTAGTGAGAGGTAAACAGGTGGTAAGTATCAACAGGTAAGTAATATAGGTAAGTATACTCAGCTAGCTTTCAGCTGTAGAGTGGCGGTCCATGTAGTATCCACAAGATACAATGTGTTGGCAGCTATGTGACTTCAAGATCAGACGATGACTGGAGTGAGGAGTGAGCTTAAGTAGAGCAGGGGTGATGAGCTGTGATGATGAGGAGCAGGTGTACATGATAATTAATCAGGTGCAGGTGAGGGTGATCAGTGATGGTGGAATACGGGCCATTCTGTGACAGTACCTCCCCCTCCCGGACGGCGCGTCCCGCGACGTAATAACAAAACCTGGGAGGGGGGGTGGGCGCCCTGGATGTCGGTGGAAGACATGGACACAGGAAGGGCATCCAGGGCGGAACCGGAGTCAGGAAGCCATGGCGGGACAGGAGGTTCAGGAGGCCATGGTGGATCCGGGGCTTCGGGAGGCCATGGCGGATCCGGGGCTTCGGGAGGCCATGGCGGATCCGGGGCTTCGGGAGGCCATGGCGGATCCGGGGCTTCGGGAGGCCATGGCGGATCTGGAGGCTCGGGAGGTCATGGCCTATATCTTTTGTGCGACCATGGTGGGTCAGGGGTCTCCGTGGCCTTAGCTCTGGGCCCGGCCACCCAGGCAGAGGATATATAGCCCCCCCCCCAAATTTTCATGGGGAAGCTCCCCTCTGGTGGGCACTCTGGAGGAACGGGCTCTTGACGAAGCTCTGGAAGAGCGGGCACATGAGAGGCGCTCTGGAGGCGCGGGTCACTAGGGGGCGCTCTGGAGGAGCAGACACTAGGGGGCGCTCTGGAGGAGCGGGCACTAGGGGGCGCTCTGGAGGAGCAGACACTAGGGGGCGCTCTGGAGGAGCAGACACTAGGGGGCGCTCTGGAGGCGCGGATTCAGGACGGCTGGACGGAACCAGCGGGAATACAGGACGGCTGGACGGAACCAGCGGGAATACAGGAGGGTACTGGCGTGGAGCAGCCACAGGAGGGCTCTGGCGTGGAGCAGCCACTGGAGGGCACTGGCGTGGAGCTGCCACTGGAGGGCACTGGCGTGGAGCTGCCACTGGAGGGCACTGGCGTGGAGCTGCCACTGGAGGGCACTGGCGTGGAGCTGCCACTGGGTACCCTCTCCCCAAATTCACGGGGACCCCCAAAGGCACGAGCACCACTGGAGGGCACTGGCGTGGACAGCCACTGGAGGGCTCTGGCGTGGAGCAGGCACTGGAGGCTCTGGCGTGGAGCAGCCTACTGGAGGCGCTCTGGCGTGGAGCAGCCACTAGGGGGCGCTCTGGAGTGGAGCGGGCACTAGGGGGCGCTCTGGCGTGGAGCAGACACTAGGGGGCGCAATGGCGTGGAGCAGCCACTAGGAGGCGCTCTGGCGTGGAGCAGCCACTGGAGGGCACTGGCGTGGAGGCAGCGGACTGAGGGCACTGGCGTGGAGCACCACTGGAGGGCACTGGCGTGGAGCAGCCACTGGAGGGCACTGGCGTGGAGCAGCCACTGAGCACTGGCGTGGAGCTGCCACGAGGGCACTGGCTGGAGCGGCACTGGAGGGCACTGGCGTGGAGCTGCATGGAGGGTACTGGCGTGGAGCTGCCACAGGAGGGCACTGGACGTGGAGCAGCCACTGGAGGGCACTGGCGTGGAGCAGCCACTGGAGGGCTCTGGCGTGGAGCAGCCACTGGAGGGCTCTGGCGTGGAGCAGCCACTGGAGGGCTCTGGCGTGGAGCAGCCACTGGAGGGCTCTGGCGTGGAGCAGCCACTGGAGGGCTCTGGCGTGGAGCAGCCACTGGAGGGCAATGGCGTGGAGCAGCCACTGGAGGGCAATGGCGTGGAGCAGCCACTGGAGGGCAACTGGCGTGGAGCAGCCACTGGAGGGCACTGGCGTGGAGCAGCCACTGGAGGGCACTGGCGTGGAGCAGCCACTGGAGGGCACTGGCGTGGAGCAGCCACTGGAGGGCACTGGCGTGGAGCTGCCACTGGAGGGCACTGGCGTGGAGCTGCCACTGGAGGGCACTGGTGTGGAGCTGCCACTGGGTACCCTGTCATCCCCTCAAATTCAACCAAGACCCCCAAAGGCACGAGTCTCTCTGCCTTTGGCGGGTCTGGGGATGCCGCGGGTGGCGGAACCATCATCGCCGCGGACGGGAGCATCATCGTTGCTTCGGGCGGCGGAACCATCATCGCCGCTTTGTGCGGCGGAACCATCATCGTCACTTCGGGCGGAACTCCGACTCGGGATCGAAGACTCTCCAGACACTTGAAGACAGTCTCCTGCCAGGTGAGGCCGGAAGTGTCTGGGAGCTTCAAGGGGTGATGGGCTGTAATCCCGAGCCGGAATAAGAGCTTGAGGGCTCGATCCTCTAGTGCGCTGGAGAGGGCGAAAGGCACGAATTCTCTCACGAAATCCAGCGGGTCGTGGATTCCAATAAGCCCTCGTGATAAAAGCTGCCGCCTCCATTACGCTGTGGTCCGCACACGTCTTCGGTTCGGTCCGATCTTCTGTTACGGAACTAGTCAGACACAAAGGTAAGTGAAAAGAGATATAGTTTATTGCAGGTTTTGAGGAGACAACAGTGGTGATAGTCCTTGAGTGAGGTAAGTTGCTTCTCTTGATAGTACATTCTGTGACACCGTGTGACTCTCTAATGGAAACCAATGACTTCCGGTCTGTTGTAAGCTGTCACAAACCAGCTTTATTTAGATGAACTGAAATGTACTCAAATCAAAATTATTTCTTTCTTACTGCTTTCACCCATCCATCAGCTGCACCTTTCTTTCCACACGTAATCACTTCAGAGACACTGATATGGGAGCCCTGTGTTCTCTACAGATAGAAACAGAGGGAGTCTGAGGAGATGAGTCAATCAATTCTCTCCCACTCCTCTGTTCTTTAGCTTTAACAAAGCCAGACTCAAAACCTGCAAAGTCTGAAATACGATGCTACTGGTGCAATTTGTTGCAATTTTCAGGTGACACACCCACATTTTTTTTTTCTCCAGTGCATATGTGGCTTTATTAAACACCCCAGTGTCATGTCTCGGCAGACCAACTCTGCTATACACAAGTATGGACTTGCTATAGCCAACAGAAACACAGCTGTGAGCATGTCAGATACACTATATTGCCAAAAGTATTGGGTCGCCCCCTTCTAATGAACAGGTTTGACTACTTTAATAATTTCTATGAGTACAAATCTTAATGTTAAAGCATATAATGATATTCTAGGGAAATTGTGTGCTTCTAATATTATAGCAACAGTTTGGACTCTTTTCTATTCTAACATGACAATGTCTCTGTGTATAAGACAAGGTTCAAAAAGAAAATGATTGATTCAGTCAGTGTGGAAGAACTTGACTGGTCTGCATAAAACCAAGTCCTAATCCCAGTTTAACACCTCTGGTGTGACTGTAAATGCAGACCTTGAGCCAAAAACTCATCACCAAACACCAATGACTTGTACATATGGGTTCAGTCATTTTAGACACCTACAAAACTGTTGCAACAGAGATGGAAATACAATTTTTAAATACATGAATTATGTTCCCATCGTTGTTGCCACAGATATGGAAGTGCATTTTTCTGTTCTAAAGAAGGGGTGCCAATACTTTTGTCTATATAGTGTATGTACAAGTCATTGGTGTTTGGTGATGTTTTTGGCTCAAGGTCTGCATTTACAGTCACACCAGAGGTGTTAAACTGGGATTAGGACTTGGTTTTATGCAGACCAGTCAAGTTCTTCCACACTGACTGAATCAATCATTTTCTTTTTGAACCTTGTCTTATACACAGAGACATTGTCATGTTAGAATAGAAAAGGGTCCAAACTGTTGCTATAATATTAGAAGCACACAATTTCCTAGAATATCATTATATACTTTAACATTAAGATTTGTACTCATAGAAATTACTAAAGTAGTCAAACCTGTTCATTAGAAGGGGGCGACCCAATACTTTTGGCAATATAGTGTATGTTGGACAGGTGGAACTGGGGGAGGTGGAGGGTTTAATAAAAAAAACAATCCCACATTGCAGGACCAGCTTACACTGAACACTGAAAAAGACTATTCAAATGTTAAGCAAGCAAGCTCATTGGCTGCAGAATCAGCAGAGGCCAATCAGTTTGTGCCATGTAGTAAATGATGTGATGGCTATCAGATTTATGTAATGAACCTATCAGCTTGCACCATTACACTGCAAAGAAAATCTGCTGTTTTATTTATTGCAAGTAGCCTCTGCTTGTGATGCTCCTCAAGTCTCAGCATGCAATGTACTGTACACATATAAAAAAAAAAAAAAAATTAAAGTTGAAAAAGTTTCAACGCCCACATGGGTGGAATTGTTTTGAAAACTTTTATATGTCTTTATTTAAATCTTTATTTATATGTATTCTTTATGTATTTGTGAGGTAGCCTATTACATTACATTAGTGTTTAACTGAAGACGCTTCAGAAAGCTGTTTATGTCGTTATGTTGTTAAAATGTTTAAACAAAGTTTAGATACTTGGAGTTACTACAGTTATAGCTGACAAAGGATAAATTACGCTGTTTCATGCAATGATATTCTGCAGAGGCGGTCTTTTGTTGCACTATGATGTCATAGTGCGACAAATTCCAAAATGATTCATTTTATCAGCTTGGTAATGTAATGGTGAGGTAAAGTTTGAATAACTAGAACTATTAATTTTTCAATGTATCAATTTGACATTGTTGAATAATATTGTTATGTATGTGAACATATGCTTTCTCTATCTATATCTATATCTATCTATATATATATATATATCTGTCACGGAATGCTCCAAAACAAACAGATCTAAGTGCAGCATTTATTGTAAAAAATCCAAAAACAAAGAATAATACAAATCAGGGCAAAACAGAGCATCAGAAAACACATAACAGAAAATAATAAACCAGCAACCAAAGACACAGAGGACCGGGCTTATATGAGGATAAGTTAACAAGGAAATGAGACACAGCTGCATGAAATGAGACTTGATTGTAAAAGCAAAGGGTGATGGGAACTGAAGTCCAGAGAAACAAACACAGCAAGAAAACGTGCCCTCTAGTGGCCTACATGGGCACATCAACCAGACATTGTGACATTACCGCCCCTTTAAGGAGCGGATACCAGACGCTCCACCAGAAAACACAAAAGTTCAGGAGGGAGGCGGATCAGGGGGAGGGATGGTGGGCCAGGCCCATGTAGCGGAAGAGGACCCGGAGACAGAGGCAGACAAGGGTGCCAGGGCGGGGCCGGCAGGGCAGGAGGCCAGGGCGGGGCCGGCGGGACGAACCAGTGAGGCTCGGACATAACAGGAACCCTGGCGGACAGCCAGGGTGGAGCCGGAAACTTGGCAGGCAGCAAGGGCAGAGCTGAAGACCACCTCAGCGGAGCTGACAAGGCAGAAGACCTCCCTAGCGGCTCAGGTAGGACTGCAAAGAGGAGCAGAGAGAGGTTAGTAACAGCCCTGATGGCCACAAAAGGACAGGCAGACAGCTCAGCAACGGTCTTCTTATCCGTAACAGGGCAGACTGAGAGTTCAGGTATGGGCGCCACCACCCAGAGAGGAGCTGAAGTGGACACGGCTGCCTCGGGAGGTTCTGCAGCAGAAGCCGCCACCTCGGGAGGAACTGGAGCGGGCTCAGGAGTGGGCTCCTGGACTGGAGCGAGCTCTGGAGTAAACTCTGAAGGCTCCTGGACTGGAGCAAGCTCTGGAGTGGACTCTGAGGGCTCCCGGACTGGAGCGGGCTCTGGAGTAAACTCTGAAGGCTCCTGGACTGGAGCGGGTTCAGGAATGGACTCTAAAGACTCCTGGACTGGAGCGGGTTCACGAGTGGACTCCGAGGACTCCCAGACCGGAGCAGCCTCTGGAGTGAACTCTGAGGACTCCTGGACTGGAGTGGGCTCTGGAGTGGACTCTGAATGCTCCCATGCACGCAGAACAGTCCAGAGGCCAAAGGCAAAGACGGCCTTCTTGACGATGGCGGCAGCAGCAGTGAAATTGGGCAGTTCTGTGGTGACCACTGAGACCACCAGAGTCGGGTCCTCCAGGACCACCAGACTTGAGATTACCAGAGTCGGGTCCTCCAGGACCACCGGACTTGAGACCACCAGAGCAGACTTAGCTGCTCTCCTCCTTCTCGACCTTCGCTTGTGAGACAGAGGCAGTGAAGGTTCATCATCGACTGGAGCGGGGTCTGGAATCTCCGGGGGCACTGCAATGGACTCAGACCAACATGACATTGCTAGATTGCGGTAACAAAGATAATCGATGAACTCCCAAAAATCGAGAGACCTAAGCCCCTCCATCTCCCAAGGAGGCAAAGGGTTATCAAGGCAGTCATTAAAAATCTTGCTGAGCTCAGAATTACAGAGTTCTAGTCCTTCCGCCAAAGTCCAAAAAGTCTGTGCCAGACCTCCTACTCCCATCCCCTGTTGACGAAGAGCCGCCAACATTCGAATGCCCATGGTTTACAATCTGATATGCCCCGTCTAGCTGCTGGATCTGTAGATGGCTGGTTTATTCTGTCACGGAATGCTCCAAAACAAACAGATCCAAGTGCAGCATTTATTGTAAAAAATCCAAAAACAAAGAATAATACAAATCAGGGCAAAACAGAGCATCAGAAAACACATAACAGAAAATAATAAACCAGCAACCAAAGACACAGAGGACCGGGCTTATACGAGGATAAGTTAACAAGGAAATGAGACAGCTGCATGAAATGAGACTTGATTGTAAAAGCAAAGGGTGATGGGAACTGAAGTCCAGAGAAACAAACACAGCAAGGAAACGTGCCCTCTAGTGGCCTACATGGGCACATCAACCAGACATTGTGACAATCTCTCTCTCTCTCTCTCTCTCTCTCTCTCTCTCTCTCTCTCTCTCTCTCTATCTCTCTCTCTCTCTATCTATCTATCTATCTCTCTCTCTCTCTCTCTATCTCTATCTATCTATCTATCTATCTATCTATCTATCTATCTATCTCTCTCTCTCTCTCTATCTCTCTCTCTCTATCTATCTATCTATCTATCTATCTATCTATCTATCTAATCTCTCTCTATATATATCTCTCTCTCTCTCTCTATCAATTTCAATTTTTCAATTTAAGTGTGCTTTATTGGCATGACAAAAGCTATACATTTGTATTGCCAAAGCAATTGCAGCTGGGCTGCTCACAAATAGTGCACATTTGAATTAACAGAAAGGAAAATAATAATAAAATACAAATATTAAAAAAAAGTGTTAAGCATGTAGTGCAAAATAAATGGCTAGTGTAAGTATGTGTTAAAAATAAAATTAAATAGATAAAGTATAAGATATACAGAGGCAAAATATACATTTAAGTAATATGGTTTAACATAATGTAGATGTGCTGGGAGCATCAGCTCAGGGCAGGTGGAGTGTCTTCTCTTCTGTGCTGACAGAGAGACACATATTGAGCAGCAAACACACAGCAGCTCTTGTGTTCTCCGAGCAGATACGCTAGTTTCTCCTGGTCTGGAAGAGTTTTAAATGTGGGATGGATCTGCTGTATTTTGTTGTAGAACACTGTCCGTATATCTGTGTATTTGGAGCATTCTGTTAGGAAGTGCAGTTCTGTTTCAGTCTGATTCAGATCACAGTGTGAACACAATCTCTGCTCGGGGGGCAGCCATGTTTGTCTGTGTCTGCCCATCTCTATCATCAGCTTGTGTCCGCTGAGTCTGTATCTGGTCAACGTGCTTCTCAGTTTCTTATCCGACACTGTGTACAGGTACTCTGCCATACTGTACTCTCTCTTTAGGGATAGATAGCATTGCATTTTACTCTGTTGTTGAGTTTGGGTTTGCCAATGAGTGATGTAACTCTGTTTGATTTGTGCAGTGATCTGATTGGTTCTGATGTTGTGAGTCAGAGCATCAGTAGATGTTAGTGAAGCATCAGGACTGAAGCTCTGGATCAGATGGAGGAATGGCTTGCTTTCTTTGCTCATCTCTTGGTATTGCAGGGCTTTATAATGGTATGATTGGGGGTCACTGAGCTTCAGATGTTTCCAGAATTTAATAGCCCTTTTTTGTATCTTTATGATTAGAGGATATTTGCCTAATTCTGCCCTACATGCGTTATTTGTTGTGTGCCGGTGCACGTGTAGTATATTTTTACAGAGTTCTGCATGCAGGGTCTCAATCGGGTGTTTTTCCCATTTAGTGAGATCTTGACTTGGGTTTGTGAGCAGACCCCACACCTCAATGCCATATAGTGCAATGGGCTCAATTACTGATTCTAATATTTTCAGCCAAATTCTAATAGGGATTTCTATAGGACATTGCCGTTTTATGGCATAGAAGGCCCTGCGTGCTTTATCTCTCAGTTCATTCACAGCATGATTAAAGTTTCCAGTGGATGTGATTTTCAAACCCAGGTAGTTGTAGTGTGATGTGTGTGCTATCTGGTTCGTGCCTAATGAAAATGTGTGTTGTGTTCCTTGGGATCTGGATCTCTTCTGAAAGATCATAATGTTGGTTTTCTTCAGGTTGACTGTCAGGGCCCAGGTCTGGCAGTATTGCTCCAGCAGGTCCAGGTTCTGCTGTAGACCATGTTGAGTGGGAGACAGCAGAACCAGATCATCTGCATACAGCAGGCATTTGATCTCTGAGTCGTGTAGAGTGAGGCCAGGAGCTGCAGATCACTCCAGACTGAGCGCCAGTTAATTTATATAGATGTTAAATAATGTTGGGCTTAAGCAGCAGCCCTGTCTCACTCCACGCTCCTGGGAGAGATACCTTGTATGTTTGGTGTTGATTTTTACGCTACATTTACTTTCAGTGTACATTGATTTGATGAGGTCATAGGTTTTACCTCCTATTCCACTTTCAATAAGTTTGTAGAATAGTCCTTGGTGCCAAATTGAGTCAAAAGCTTTTTTAAAGTCAATAAAGCATTCATATATTTTACCTTTATCTTGGTTAACATGTTTTTCAATTAGAGTATGTAGTGTATAGATGTGATCAGATGTACGGTAATTTGGTAAAAATCCGATTTGACTTCTGCTCAGTACATTGTGTGTGGTGATGAAGTCTAGTAGTCGAGTGTTTATTATGCTACAGAATAACTTTCCCAGGTTGCTGCTCACACAGATTCCTCTGTAGTTGTTAGGATCAAATTTATCTCCATTTTTAAAGATTGGTGTTATCAAGCCTTGATTCCAGATGTCGGGGAAGTAACCTACACTCAGGATCACATTGAATAGTTTTAGAACGGCTAATTGGAGCTTGCTGCTTGTGTGTTTTATCATTTCATTTAATATCCCATCAGGTCCTGATGCTTTTTTGAGTTGGAGGTTTTTGATTTTTTCTGTAAGTTCTTTATCAGTTATTGGGAAATCTAATGGGTTTTGGTTATCTTTGATTGTTAATTCTAGTTTTTCTAATTGGTTGATTGTTTGGTTTTGCTTACAGTTTGTGTCTGTTTGTACTTTATTAAACAATGTTTGGAAATGACTTTCCCATATTTCATATTTTGTATTGGCAATTCTTCATGATCAGTTTTTTTCAGATTGTTCCAATTATCCCAAAATTGGTTTGTGTTCACAGACTTCTCGATTATTGTCAGTTGTTTTTGGGTGTATTGTGCTTTTTTGGTTCTGAGTGTGTGTTTGTATTGTTTTAGTGTTTCGCAGTAAAGATGGCGGATCTCTGCATTATTTGGATCGTTATGTTTCTGATTTGACAATGTTCTCAGCTTTTTGCGAATAGTTTGACAGTTCTGATCAAACCAATTTTTGTCATTTTTGAGTATTTGATTTTTTCCATTTTTTGTTTTCAATTTGGATTGTTTTGCTGATTTTTCAAATATGTAATTTATATCTTTGACAGCCAGATTGACCCCTTCATTAGTGTGGGTATAGGTGTTATTTAGGAAGTTATCTATCAGCGCTTGTATTTTTTGGCTGCTAAGTGCTTTCTGATATTCTTCAGCACTGTTTTCAGCCCATCTGTATGGGTTTCTGATGTTGTACAGTTTACTGGGCTTTGTGTTAATGTTATTCTCAGTCTTTTTGAGATACGCAGTGATTTGACTGTGATCAGACAGAGGGGTCAGTTCTCTAACAGTGAATGATCTGAGAGATGAAGGATCTATGTCTGTTATCATATAATCAACTGTGCTATTCCCAAGAGGTGAGCAAAATGTGAATCTCCCTAGAGTGTCCCCTCGTAACCTACCGTTGATGATATACAGACCCAGGCTTCGACAGAGCTGCAGGAGGTCTTTCCCATTCTTGTTTACTGTATGATCATGGTTATTTCTGTGGATATGGGAGAATGTGTTATTAATAACAGTCAGTTTGTTGTTGATGTATTTGCTCCCTTGTGTGTCGGTGAAGTCCGGCTGTAGTCCTGTTCTTGCGTTCAGGTCCCCGCAGATGAGCACGTTTCCCTGGGCCTGGAAGTGGCTCGTCTCTTCCTCTAATGTGGAGAACGTGTCTTCACTGTAGTAGGGGGACTATGATGGTGGGATGTATATAGCACACAGGAATGTATCTTTTCTGGATGAGAGCAGTTCCTTGTGGATTTTAAGCCAGGTGTAGTATTTGCCTTGCTTTACTGTGTTGATGTGGTTGTGGAATTTTGATTTGTACCAGATTATTACTCCTCCTGAGTCTCTTCCCTGTCGGACTGTGTTGAGTTTTTGTGATGGTAGGATGATTTCTCTGTAGTTGGGTGGGCAGTGGGTGATTGCGTCTGCCCTGCTCCATGTCTCCTGTAGAATTATAATGTCCATCTCCTTGATGCTCTTCTGGAATTCTGTGTTTAAACTCTTTAGCCCAAATGCTGTTGAGTTCAAGCCTTGAATATTCCACATTGATATTGAGAGAGTCATTTCAAGAGTTCAAGGTATAGAGTTCTTGTTTTCAAAAATAGAGGTAATCCTTTTCTAATGTAATATAATATATTGAAGAAAATACAAATATATATATTTCTTCTCATTGTTAGGCAGATGTTTGTATGCTGTGTGGACCCTCATGCTGTCAGCTGGGCACTGATGTAGTTCAGCAGCTGCCTGATGTCGCTCATCTCCAGTGTTTTTGCTGGTCCTTTCAGGGCCTGAGCGTAGCTCCTGGAGTGTGGGAGTGGTGCTGAGATCAGTGTGTTATCAGCTGAGGGTGCATGAGCGGGTGGGAGGCTGGATGCTGCTGGTGATGGGCCCATCCTAGTGTTGCTCCTCTGCCTGGAGTGATGTTTTTGTGGTCGGGGGTGCCTTGGATGATCATCTGGTGCAGACTGGGGGTTCTGCTGATGGACTGGTGTAGGTCTGTGGTGGTGTAGCGTTGGTGCATGGTGTGTTCTTATGGGGAATTTAGCATGGTGTGGGGGTCCCCCGTATTGTGCAGCCAGCGGGGGTCGTTCTCTGTGATGAGACTGTGTGTTTCTGCTGGGTGTCTGGATTTGTGTTCTGTGGGTTGGCAATTGTGCTGTTTTAAGGGGTGTATAGGTGGTTTGTCTGCCCCATGCTGTGTCTTTCAGTGTTTTTGCAAACACATTGACTTTGTCCTTCCTTATGTGTACATGGTCGTACAGGTCTCTGATTGTGATGGAGGGGTGATGAGCCAGGTGCACATTGGGCAGGCGAGCACATCCTTTGGAGATATCAGCGTTGACTCTCTGGATGGTGTCTGGGTGAATGTCTCTGCGGGGTAGGAGGGTAGATATGGTGATCTTGGTGTTGGGGTAGATCTCTGTTGCCTTCTCTGCTATTCTGCAGATCAGCTGCCCAACTCTCTCCTGTTCCCTTCTCAAGTCGTTAGTGCCTGTGTGGATGATGATGTGTGAGGGTGTGCCAAAGCTGGAGTCAGAAAGTATTCTGAGGGCATCTCCTGTTTTTGGGCACCAGAGTTTTGTTGTTTTACGGCCTGGAAACAGTTTTTCGCCTTGTAGGAACTTTCCATTGGAGTCCATGAGGATGGCAATGTCAGCCTCTGTTTTCACTGGCTGTTTCTCAGCTGGGGTTGTAGCTGTAGTGTTTTTCTGAGGGGGTTCTGGGTTTCTGGGGGTTGCAGGTGTTTCTGCTTCCCTTTGGCTGTTGCTGGGCTGTGATGGTTCGGTGGATGCCGAAGATGTGCTGCTGGGGTTTGGTTGTGTAGGTGTCGGTGAGGGTGGGGGGACTTTTGGGGCATTTGTAGGGTTAGAGAGACACCTCATCTGTGTTGATAGGGTCTCTATCTGTCTGTCCCTTTGTTGTAGCTCAACTTTGAAGCTTGAGAGCTCCCTCCCAATGTAGTCTTTCATTTCTGAAAGTTCCTTCCCCATAATCCGTTTAAGTTCTTTGCTGTCTTTTTTTAGCATTTCCCTGTCTTGATGCAGAGTGTCCATTTCTGCCTTAAGTTCTTGGATGGACATTTTCAGCTGGTTTCTTATCTGGTCCAGCTGTTCTCTGAGTTGTTCAGTGTCTTTAGTGGTCAGGGCGTGGACTTGCTCACTCAGTTCCACTATTTCCATTTCAAGCAGTGCTAAGCTGTGTTGTAGCTGAATAACTGTGTTGTGTAATCCTGTGCTTGGGGGGATGCTGATGTTCTCTGTGGTTTCTGGAGTGGTCTTGTTCTTTGTGTTGTTATGGGCTGAGGGCTCATTCTGGCCAGTGACTTCTACTGTGTTTGTGTGGTTTACTTCATCTCTTTCCACCATTTCTTTTAAGCAGTGGAAGGTCTGCTCAAAGTTTGTGAGGGCAGCATTGTTTCCCTGTACCATTACAGTTCCATTTTGATAAAGGTTTATCGTCAGGTGTCTGTTCTCTGGGTCTTTGTCTGAGTCCTCATAAATGCACAGTTGTCTGCCTTTACAGATTCCATGTTTGGTGTGGTATGGGAACAGTGTGCAGGAAGCTGTGTGCCATGCAGTTGGGCGTTCTGTGTAGAAGAGCAGGTTTGTGGTGATGGCTTTGCCCTTGCTGTTTGAACTGTCTTTAAACAGTGTCTCTGGGTTTTCCTTCTTTATTTTGAGCTTGTGATGTTGTCTGCTCTTCTCAGACTGGATTTCTGGGGGGTAGGAAAAGGTGTGAGCTCCAGTCCCCATTGCTGGTGTTGCCATGGTGATGCCGTTTACAGGTCTTTGGTATTGATAGTGATGGCTCAGTTAATCCAATCAGAAGGTGTGAATGACAACGGCCCTCTTTTGTTATTTTAAGTTGCTATACAGTTCTACAGCTGTAGTATGCCAGGAAACTTTTGCTCAAGTTTGTTTGCAGAGTTTATAAAAAATCCAGTTTTTAGTTAAATCTCTCTTGACAAGTTGATTATAAAATTTATTTTAGTTGAATTAGAGCACTTGTTGTCTTACCTCCACCAAATGGATAGTTGAGGGCCTATTGATTGGTTCTTTTCCAGTAGTGTGCTGTGTTTGTTTCCTTCTGAAGCCTTGTTGTAGGGTCCAGTTCAGTGTCCTTTTGTTTAGGTTCCAAAAGCTTTCCTTGTTTTCATAAGATTTTCTCCTAATTTCTTTTTAAAAAACTTTATTTTTTGAGTGAACTTGTGTTCACTAGCACATTTTTCGTTAATTTTGTGTTTTTATCTTTGGTTTACCTCATATTCGAAGCAAGAAACTCTAAAAGGTTCAGGAGCTCTTGTTGTCCATGTCCTCTCTCTACGAAGTCTCTCTCCGGGTCTATCTCTCTCTCTTTCTTATTATTTCTCTAATTCAAACATTCCAATAGACCTGGCCATGTTTGCCTTCCTAAAGGCTATAGTGTTAAAGAATATGGAATATGGTACCAATTCATCCTCCAGCAAATGAAACATTGATGGGGAATAAAGCAAACGCAGAAGAGTAATAGTGTGAGACGAGCTCTAGCAGTGGATGCAGGAGTGACGAGCTTGTGTTTAAATTGGACAGGGAACATTAGCTCCAGAGGAGAAATATAAAGTATGTGAATTACAGCACGGCCTTCTTCCAGAACACAGTGTTCACCTGTAAATCTCCTCACCAGCCTGCATTCCTGTGTGTGTGTTTACAACGTGTGTAATGCCTGAACCATGGGCTCAAAGCATACATAAAACAGAGCCTGATTTGCAGCTGGTCTAAAACACAGTGTTATCACATCTAGTGTGAGTGCATCGTTCATGTGTGTGCATTAAATATCACTTGAGTTACTGCTGATAAGCATCAGTGAGCTGAGCAATATAATACTGTGCAATCATAGAAACACATCAACTAGTAGAGATTGTGCTGTACTGTTTATGCTACGTTGTATCTGTAGTGCGATTTTCAAATTCAACACCAAACTGGAAACTATAATCTATTGCATAGTCTTATATATATTTAACTAGACTATGCATTTTAATTACAACTAGATATGTACATTTTCTGAGTGATGCTTGCTGTAGTAAAACACAGCACTAATGGTATTTTGTGTGATTGAAAGATAGAAAACATTGCTATATGTTTGCTAGGGTGCTCTGAATGTCTGCTAGGGTGTGGCTACATAGTTTATAGATTGATATTTAAAAACTATTTACCAGTCTGAATCAAAGAGTCCAAGCCTGTGATTCTAATTTCTATATATTCTAGTGCCATCATATGGCTAGCACATTTTGCTACAAGGTTACTAGGGTTCTGTAATTGTTTGCTAGGGTTTGGTTAAACAGCTGCTGATGTGATATTTGAAGATTGCTTGGCAGTGTGAGTCAAAAGAGTTCACACCCTTGTCTCTACGATGTTCTGATCCAGAGATATCCCTCTTTATCCAATAAAAATCTATAGAGTGGTTGCCAGGATGCTGTAACTGGTTGCTAAGGTGTGAATATGAAGTTGTTATATCCCTTATTAACTGAATAAAGACCTCCACCTCCAAGTCTCTATGACTTTCTGATGCAGAGATATGATCTCACAAATTCTGTGCCAATGTTACTTACATCTATACAATTTTTCACCAGATGTTTTGCCCACTGGGCGTAAGATGCTGAAATCTATACGCAAAAGGAAGAAGAACTGCACCCCCAGCTCCTTACAGGACCAATGCAATATGAATTATTAATGCAATTCATTAATGCAATAAAGCAGTTCTTTTCTATTTGCAGTGAAAGTCAGTGGTGATTTTAAATGGCAAACTCCAAAAAGTCTTTGAGTCTTCTGTGGAAATATCTTCTGAGAGGATTTATTTTTTTTGCTCATTTTTGCTATTCACTCATAAACTTCATAATACTTTAAATATAGCACAACAACTGAATGGATTACTTTTTAGCATTACTTTAGCTTTGAAAAACTGCTGCACAGACATTCTGCCAAAAATGACCTTTTCTGTTTCACTTGAAAAAAGAAAATAATGACATGGGGGTGAGCAAATAATGACAATATTTATATGCTTTTATAGTGGTGCCATCGATAAACTTTAGGCTGCTGTTACTTTTTGAAAGTTAGCAAAGAACTGATGTTCTACCATCTTAAACACGACAGACCAATGGAGAGATGTCTGCAGCTGTCTGTGGGAACGGCTTTGGTATTTTTGCATCAGTTTTTATTGCTGACAAACCAGCCAAAATATCCCATTATGAGCACAGATTTCTCCAAATAGTAGATGCATTTTTTATTATTTTTATCAGCATTATTATGGCCATTTGGTGCAGTGTTTTGAGAAGGTAAACACTGACCTCAGCCATCCAGAATAATCACTAATTTTTCCTTTTGTTTGCTGGAGCACTGCTTTAGTGCTGTGAGTATTACTGCACATATCAGAAACGTACTGTTATTGAACCTGTTGAATACACTTGCACACACTTCAAAATAGGCTATATATTAAAAATGTAATTTTAAAGAACAGAGCTACACAAAAACACGTTTTAATAATAATGAACAGAAGGAACGGTACAGTGATACGCTTTTAGTTTACACTTGTGGAATATTGTGCCCAAGTACCGACCTTTTTTGAAAGCTTATCCCATTAAGTATTTTTTGTCAAGTACAGACTATTGAAGCTGTCATAGATGAAATCTCAAAACCTCTTTTTGAAGATGATGTTGTGAAATTTCATAATGAAAGAGCAAAGGGCTGGTATAAATGTTTCCCTCACTACATCAGAGGAACTACAGTAACTACAGCATATTGACTGATAACTTGTCAGCACATTTAATTGACCTATTTATTACACTAAAACTTTAAAATGTCATGTGATTTCATCCAATTCGGTGATTGTTGGCAGAACTGATTCACTGAAATGGACGAAATGAAAGAAATAAATGAATTGCAATATTTTCAGTGTTGGCAAGGTTACTTTGGAAATGTAATAGGTTACAGATTACAAGTTCAATTCAATTCAATTCAAGTTTATTTGTAGAGTGCTTTTCACGATGTAAATCGTTGCAAAGCAGCTTTACAGAAAATTAAAGTTGCTACATTATATTTAGTAATAGCTTATCAGTGGTGACGATCTCAAGTTGATGTCCATATGGCAGAAATGTATGGTACAAATCAAGCAGTTAGTTAATGTTTATGTTTGTGAAAATGATCAGATGTAACCCCCTTTATAATCATTAACATTTTCACAAGTAACTGTAATTTAATTAGCCCACACATAAAAAAAAATTATAAAAAAGATTACAGTTACATTACTTTTGTAATTAAATTAAATAACGTTGTTACATGTAACTACATGTAACTATACTCCCCAACACTGAGTATTTGTGGAATTATGGAAATTTAAACCTGTTCCAGGTTCCTTTTTTTTCTTCTGTGGAACACAAAATTATCTTTTAAAAATCTTAATGGCTTTAAATGTCAAAATATATTTTTGTGTTCCACAGAAGAAATAAATGCATCATCAGTGTAACATCTTTATTGTAACCCAATAATTCTTTTATATGGGGAAATGTCCCAACATAATGGTAATATACATTTAAAAAAATACATAGATATCAAAAGCATGATGTTTTCATTTAAAAAAAAATTTACATTTTGGCATCCCATGAAAATGTAATGGTTTCACTTAATTTTGATGGTCCCTTTAACACATTCTGTTGACTATAATAAAGTTGCACCTACATATCTACTAACTCTCATTAGACTGGTAGACATGTACACTGTAAAAAAATGGTGCTGTTAAATAACAGTAATGTACTGGCAGCAGAGTCGCCAGTAATGTACTGTTAATTTACAGCCCTCTACCGTTAATTTACAGCTCTTCTTTTTTACAGCATGTTACTGTTATACTACCATGGAAATTAACTCTGCTCCAATAGCTACATACAGTTCGAGTTTAAAATATTAGCATTCATATGGCGTTAGTAATGTGACCTTATATCGTTGAGTCCATTTAGAAGAAATATTTCTTAGTATAAAACTGCAAACACTTTAAATAACTAAAAACATGTCTAACTCAAAACGTTTCAGTTCATTATCAGCTTTAGCACATGCATATGCTGAAGTATTTAATAAAAAGATCAACGCTGCTTAAGCAACTGCACAGTTACTGTCTTTAAGCAGAACATCAGTGTTTGTGTCTCATCATTGACTGAAGCACAGGCTCTACTCTCCAACACAATGGTGACCCATAAAACTACATTAAACTATCAGATCTCTCTTGTGCAAAAACACATTAATACAGTTCAGTTTAATATTTACTCTTCTTATCAGTTCATGACTTTGCATAACTGTTTTCTGTGGACCTTTACTAATATTTCAGTAAAAATAACTTTTTTATTTTGGTTAATCTGACTGTTACGTTTTACAGTAAATTGCTGTTTTTCCTTGAATTAACGGTAATCTGCTGGCAGCACGGTTGCCAGTAAGTAACTGTTTTTCTACAGTTTGTTGCCGTAAATTAATTACAGTTTATTGCTGTTAAATTACATTTCATGCTGTTTTTTTCATCTTACATCTTTAACCCTTTAAACCCCGCAACAAAATCCTCAGTTTTAAATGAACACTTATAATGTGTGCACACTACAGAGTGTTAGAGTAACACTGAATCAGTGCTGAAGTTAATGAGATAATTCTGTGATTAATTAAATGATGATTGAGCATTAGTGATGCACAGATGCTGTTAACAAGCAGAGTCACAGAATGAAAGAGAAACACAAGAACTACAACTGACTTCAGCCACAGCCTTAGATGAAATCAACTGAAATAAAGAAGACATTAAATCTCTCAAGATCTGATTAAACAACTCCTAAATCAGCATTACTTCACACATTACTAACCAGACTGATGCTATTTCTGTCAGACGTTCACAGAAATGCAAGTTTTTTTGTTTTTGTTTTTTTAACTACCATGATGGAGATGAATGAATGAATGAATGAAGCATTTATATAGTGCTTTATTGTGTATTGTTATACACCCAAAGCGCTTTACAATCATATAGGGGGTCTCTCCTCAACCACCACCAGTGTGCAGCATCCACTTGGATGATGAGATCAGTGTTAGCTTTAGTTAGGCTCTTGAACCTTGACTTTTTAACATTAACTTTTTTTTTTTTGGCTGCTGTAAACATGTGTTTTAAAACCCATTTATGGCAAAAAGAACCAAAGCAAAATCTGTAATATTGTTAGTTGTGTTTTGCTAAAGACGCAACCATCATTAAACATTATATTCACTGATATGTATTTTTTTTTTCTCTAGTGTCATCAAAGTGATGATTTAATAACAGCCTGCTCATTCTTTTGCTCTAGTTTATGTGAGATTGTTAAAAACATTACTGACAACTTAAAAATAAAAAGCTCTATAGTGCTATGAAACACACACCTCAAGAATCAGTGTATGAATCTCAACAATGGTGACAATCAACCAAAATAAATAAACAGATCAACTCTGAACATCACAAAACACGCTACTAAAACTCAACACAAAAACAAAAGCAATTATAAAAGCAAATAGAAAGAATTAGAGAAAATATGTGGACAATTCAGTGGCATAATTTATTCATGCGGCAATGCATGCTGGGAGTTATGAGTGAGTTTTGTACTGTGCTGGTACCCAGCATGCATTGCAGCATTAAGCATTTAACTCACTATTGTTGAGATTCATATGCTGATTCTTGATGTCTGTATGTGTCTAAACGATGCCGTAGGTTGACTGTGCCGTAGACTGAAGGTTTTGTGCATAAGATGTTTTATAAGTCTTCATAATAAATTGTTATTTCGCAGTATCATATAGCATTTATCGTAAATAACACAAAACTAATAAAAAAACCACACCACTTGAATGAGATCAGATAAGCAGGCCGCTTAATGATGATTTCAATCCAAAAACACTTACTTAATTTTTTTGGGGGCTTTTGTTGCTATAACAAATGAGTTTTACAAACACCGTTATAGCAACCAAAAAAAATCTAACATTAAAAAATCAAGGGTCAAGAGCCCAACTAAAGCAAACGCTGATCGCCATAATGGTGAGGTCAAATGAAACATTTTCAATAAAGCATAAATGTCTATTAATTCTCAAAGAATTTTTGTAGATATATGACAGCAATAATGTCAGACTGTAATGCGTGAAGCTGGTGATGCTGTTTGTGGAGTTGTTTAATCATCCTCTGCTGTTTTATTTCAGTTGATTTCATCTAAGGCTGTGGCTGTTTGTCAGTTGTAGTTTCATTTTTCTCTTTTCTTCAGTGATTCTGCTTGTTCACAGCAGCTGTTCATCATTGGCTGTATTCACTCATTAGTGTTCATTCTCTCTGTCAGGTGGGCTATATTAGTAAACTCATGTAGGGAATAGTGAATAAGGGATGATGTAGGGTGTGATTTGAAACACAGCCCCTGAGTGTCGAATCTGAGCGCTGTTACTTCACAGGACTGCAGAAGGATACTTTCTCGAAAACAACAAATATTACCCAGAATTCATTGGTTTTTACGGGATTTTACTGTTTTAATGAAAAAAACAGAATGTTACTGTCAGAATATGGCCATTTTTTAACAGCTATTTTTTACAGTGTAGGGTTAGGGTTACAATAAGTTGATAAGTTACTTATAGTCAGTAGAATGTCTGCTAGGAGACCATCACAATAAAGATTTAGCAGATATTAACCCGACAGTAGTACTAATAGTCTAATGAGAGTTTGTGGACATGTAGGGGCAGTGTTACTTATTGTCAACAGAATGTTCAAAAGGGACCATCAAAATAAAGTGTTACCAATATAATTGATAATTGGTGACAAGCAAAATATTCTGTCAAACTTTTAGAGCACAAATAAAACAATTGACCACAGTCACTAATGAAAACATAACATTTTAAATTGAAGTTTTGCAATAATATCATGTTAATACATATAGAAGACTAAACTTACAAAGCAGTTCTGCAAGCAAAGATTTAGAGGTTTGGATTTGTGTGTGTGTGTGTGTGTGTGTGTGTGCGCGTGTTTTTGTGACAAATGAGGACATACATTTGTATAATGACACAGGTATGACAGGTATTACAAGGTAAAGGTGACTTATGAGGACATTGCCCCATGTATGCTTATAAATCATACAGAGTGAGTTTTTTGGAGGGAAAGTAGAAATGCAGTCTCCTGTGAGGGCTAAGTTTAGGTGTAGGGTAGGTGTAGGGCAATAGCACATACAGTTTGTACAGTATAAAAACCATTATGCCTATGGGATGTCCCCATTTTTCACAAAAACAAACATGCGTGTGTGTGTGTGCGTGCGTGTACACATCCGCTCCAGCCTGAAATGACCCTGTTAAATGACTGTGGCAGTTTGCGCTGCAGCTCCATCAGATTTATGAGCGAGTGTGTAATGGGGAACACAGAATCCAGGTGCGACCAAAGCTTCAATGTCACAGGCTAACCCCTAACAATAATAAAACTATCCAATACACCCACACTCACACAGCCACATACATTCAAACTGAATACAGCATCCAATGTTCTTCTACTGGACACCAGCAGCGATATGAGGCTGTGATATGAGTGTCAATGCAGGATAAGATTCGCCCTCAACATACAACAATGATCACTGGAATACAAGTGTTAAAATATGATCCCATTAGGATGCTTTGTTTCAGATCACCTGTTCAAAAAGGACCAGTTCATTAAAAAATGAAACTTCTGTCACTGATTTACTTTCATGCCTGTTATGCATTGTCTGTTCGTATGCCTTTGTTTTGTGTTTGGACTTTTATGTTGTTTATTTTCTTGTTTCCTGTGCTTGTTTTGTAGTGCTTTGTAGTGTTTTTGGTGATTTTGTTTGTTGCTATCCTGTTAGTCATTTACTCTTGCATTTGTATATACAGTATACCCTAATAAAAAATAATATCTTTAAAATACATTTATGTCATACTAAGTATAGTTCAAATCTATTAACATTTTACTGACAGATAACTGGAGAATTACTGATATAAAAATTATAATTAAACGTTACTTGGCATATTACTTGTGCACAATGCACTTTTCTTAATATTAAGTCTAAAATGTGTTTTAATGTCACTTTTGATGAGGATTGTATCTTTGAATAATTTCAGACTTCAAATGCAAAATATTTAAAAGTGTACCTGAAGAATACTTGCAATAGTTCTACTTCAGCACAATCAAATATGCTAAGTATATGTTTAATTGTATTTCAGCACTACTTCTGCACAATTAAAGTACATTAAGTACAAAATCACTTGTTCCAATTTAGCAGACTTTACGTTTACCAGTTTAGTACTAAAAGTACAATTACAGGACATTTTATTAAGTACATAAATATAAAAATTGTAGTGCTGTCAAACGATTAATCACATCCAAAATAAAAGTTTTTGTTTACTGAATATATGTGTGTATACTTTGTATATTTATTATGTATATATAAAGACACACACATACAGTATGTATTTTGAAAATATTTACATGTATTTACACGTATATATTTATATTCATAGAATTTAGCAGAATGTCCAATGCAATGTCATTCATACAGTCTCCAAAAATCAGGCACATTGGGTCTCATTCACTAATAATTGCATGGCTTATTTAAAATACATACACACAGGAGAACTTCTCATGAAAACATTATACATAATTCACAACACGTGCATATGCACATGAATTTACGTATGGTTTCAGGTGTTTTCCGATTAAATTTTAGTATGAAAGCTTATGTGAATCATGTTTTTTTCTGTAATGAATAAGACCCATTGATTTTATCTTCACTTCTGCCGTAACTTTGAAATCTCATTTGCGATAACATCAGTGATGTCAAACCTGGTGCTTGCAAATCTCATAACAAGTTGTGACCCAGCGGGCATATCTAAACCGATGGTGTGCTGCAAAATATCACACTGAAACACAAAGAAGCAACCTAAAATACTGATCAGAAAACATGCTCACTATACGTGTGAGATGAGTATGTGAGCACATGTAATGATCTGCATCTACATTATATTGCCAAAAGTATTGGCACCCCCTTCTAATGAACAGGTTTGACTACTTTAGTAATTTCTATGAGTACAAATCTTAGTGTTAAAGCATATAATGATATTCTAGGAAATTGTGTGCTTCTAATATTATAGCAACAGTTTGGACAGGACCCTTTTCTATTCTAACATGACAATGCCTCTGTGTATAAGACAAGGTTCAAAAAGAAAATTGAAGATTGATTCAGTCAGTGTGGAAGGACTTGACTGGTCTGCATAAAACCAAGTCCTAATCCCAGTTTAACACCTCTGGTGTGACTGTACATGCAGACCTTGAGCCAAAAACTCATCACCAAACACCAATGACTTGTACATACACTACATAGACAAAAGTATTGGCACCCCCTTCTTTAGAACAGAAAAACTTCCAAATATGTGGCAACAACGATGGGAACATACTGTAATTCATGTATTTAAAAATTGTATTTCCATCTCTGTTGCAACAGTTTTGTAAGTGTCTAAAATGACTGAACCCATATGTACAAGTCATTGGTGTTTGGTGATGAGTTTTTGTCTCAAGGTCTGCATTTACAGTCACACCAGAGGTGTTAAACTGGGATTAGGACTTGGTTTTATGCAGACCAGTCAAGTTCTTCCACACTGACTCAATCAATCATTTTCTTTTTGAACCTTGTCTTATACACAGAGACATTGTCATGTTAGAATAGAAAAGAGTCCAAACTGTTGCTATAATATTAGAAGCACACAATTTCCTAGAATATCATTATATGCTTTAACATTAAGATTTGTACTCATAGAAATTACTAAAGTAGTCAAACCTGTTCATTAGAAGGGGGTGCCAATACTTTTGGCAATATAGTGTATCAAAGCGAAGCAGAACCTCTGGCTCATTTATTACTCTCACGTCTCCTCTGACACACACTTGCTCTGTCTTCCCAATATCAGTCACTTAGTCAGCCTCAGACATCCACCATAAATCTCTGCCATCAAACTCCTCAACCGAAAATCAATGGCTAACTCAGAAGCATCGTTTGCAGGTTCAGTGCTAATGGCCTTTGGGATTCTACCAGAGGAAATGCATGAAGAAATACACCCGTTAGCCACCATTAGGATACTAGTAAACGCTAAGCTAATAGGTTAATGCCAGTGGTGTTAAATGAGATGGTGCCAATCAATGCAGGAGCCAGGACCGCGATTTACAGTCTGCTCCGAATGCTCCCTCACACGCTACCCGTAAATCCTACCACCCGTTAGCGTCTAATTAGAAGCCAGCCAATGACGGATGGGGAAACGAGCGGTCAGGGCAGAGATGAAGCTGTCATGTTTTTTCAACACTCGAGTCTGTGTGAGAAATTATGAAACAATCGTGCAGAGTGCTTACGCTGCGATTCCACAGGTCACAATGACAAATGGGCCTTCATCCACAAGCAGAGCGTGTCCTCCAGACACTACACGAGCACACATGCATCAGACAGAGAGATGCAACCGGATGAACATTTCTTATTATAGTGACCAGAGTTATCACGGTTATCAGTATTATCACGGTATTGTTAAAATGTGCTGGAAATGTTCAAAAAGCACTGACACATTAATCATTGCACCAAGTTTTGTATTTAAAATCAACAAATAAAATGACTTTTTGTTTGCATAAACACTAAAATAATAACATTAACCAATGATGTCCGGATTTTAACCCTCTGATGCATCGTGGTCACTACAGTGGACAGCTTCATGGAAGACATGTAGCATCATGTCCCAATCACCAACTGGCGAACCCCCAAAGTGTTGTCTACAATTCCATTAATTGTTGTATTTTTATCTATTTTTTTGTTTTGAGATATTGCATAATATATTCAAGATGGCGGCGGGAAAAGGGGATGCACCATGTACCTTGGGAATAAGTGTTAAATACTTTTATTCTCAGAAAAACAGACAGGTACAACAAACATTTTTCAGTTAAATAGGTCAGAAATAGATTTATCCAGATTTTAACAATATTTTTCTTGTACATTTTTTTCTGTGACAGAAAATATATCGTCATGCACCAAAGGGTATAATTATGCCTATGGGCCTATATATAGGTTCTGCCTTATTTGTATGTTTTATTAAAATTATGATATAATTTACACTTGAATGGTTTTATTGAACAGAAATATTAAATAGTCTTCACATTTGATCATTTCTTTCAATGCTTACATTTATTAGGTCATATAAAAGTGTAGGCACCTATACTGTATGATTGCAGATATATGTGTGCATGATTGTTCAAGTGTGTGGTGGGAGGGTGTGTGTGGTTGTGTGTGTGTTTGTGCTCACATGTGTATGAATAGCCCACCACATCCCCCCCCCACACTGCCCCACACTGCCCCACACACCCCTGTCCCATAGACACACACTCATACGTTTTGTTTGTTACACTTCACATTTATGTGCTGTCATGACATAGCTTGTTCTTACTGAATGTTCTTATGTGTATTCAAACCATTTTCACATAGTAAATATTTTAAAAACATGTTTTTTTAAAACCACACATTTTGTTCCATTGATTTACTTTTTATACCTTTGATGCATGGTGTCCACTACAGTGGACATATATGTAACTCCCTCCAAATATAATATATTGACAAAAAAAAGTTTGGCATTATTTTCACTTGTTTAAAAGTAAAAACAAACATGTAAAAAAAATATTACTTTGTGATTTAATAATTCATGCATCAGAGGGTTAAATGACAACATGACTGACAACAGTTTATCTAATAACATGTACGAAATGTTCAAATAAACGCTGTAAAAAATGACTGTGAATTTAATGGTAAAATACTGTAAAAATGCTACAGTAAAAACCTGTTAAAAGGTTAACGGTAAGTTCCCCTACTATATACGGTAAAAACTGTATTGGACATTACATGCAATTTTGTGGAAAAATAGTGTATAATTTACAGTGAATAACCGTAAATTGACATTCCTAGAATTCCCTGCGTTACATTTCAAATTTGATGTTTTTTGTTGAAATAACTGTTTTTTCTTATCAATTTTGAACATTAGGGTTGTATGTTACATCTAATGTTGTTAAATTATGACTATTGCATTATTTCAGTTTCATGCGTGTTACCATGATGGTGTTTAGTGTTTGTGTGAATGACACTGCGCTCCTTGTGGAGTTTGTTTTTCTTGTAACAAGCTGTTTGTCAGTACAGCTCTACATTTTCACAGCTCTTCTAACGAGAAGCACAATTGAATAAATCACAGTGTTTGGTGATTGAACTGCTACGTGACCATCACAGAGACTGACACCATCTGCTCCACACACTTCAGTCTGCGCTGGACGAACTCAGTCTGGAGTCAGATGTAGGACAGACAGCTTCTGCACCACATAAGAACCCAGAATTCATCATCGGCGGCGGAGGAGAAACCTTCAGATTGAGTGACGTGAAGGTTGAGCCGTGACCTGAGTGATGCAGTGCGCTAACCTTTCACACACCTCTATTATTTACACACTCAGCCCACACACACACACACACACACACTGAGTTACTTTTTCAAAAAAAAAAAAAATTATTGACTGACAGTGTGCTGTGTGAACATGTTACTGTAGTTCTAGACTAAATGTGAATGTGCATTAATTCATCTCACTCACAAAAGATTTAGTATTCATCAAAATGAATTAAAACTCAGAATATGCCGCAAACCTTCAATAATTAAATATGTTAAATAACACAAATGTGTCTAATCCCATTTTATTAACCAATGTCTTTGCTGCTGACCTTTGATGATCCAGTTAAACTATACTAATAAGCAAAAATGATTTTAGATAAACTAACAATTGTGCTTCATTGTTGTTTTATTGCTGAAGAGTGTTGAACTTCTTCTCCTGCGCTCTACTCTTCACACGTGAATTTACTTTTCCTTTAGCCTGAGGTTTATTCATTACACTTTTTGGTGTGAAAGGGCTTTTACATTTGCTATAATTACAACTTCTTGTAATAAAAACAATCAAGCCCTGCTCATATTTAAAAAGTTACGCAAAAGTAACGTAACGCATTACTTTCCATAAAAAGTAGCTAAGTAAGGTAATTAGTTACTTTTTTAGGGAGTAACGCAATATTGTAATGCATTACTTTTAAAAGTAACTTTCCCCAACACTGCTGAAGATCTCTTTAACAAATTATGGTTTTAACTGTTGGATACAAGACCTCTGAGATTGAACAGGCCAAAATCACAATTTTTCAGACATTCGATGCATTAAAAACTCATGCTATTGTCATTTCAGGTTTGCACCGCTGTGGAAAGCTCCTTTATGTTATGCTAGAGTTGTGCGCTGTGAGTTGATTACTGTGCATTTGATATGTTTGTCCAGTTTGGCTTAGCAAACTTCACAGATGTGTTTCCCCTATAATAGTAGACTCATGATATAAACTCCATTACGAGCATCAGCAGAAGTGTATCAGCTGTAAAAGACTGACGTGTGCAGAGACATGAGCTATTATCATTACAGCTCTTCAATAGACTAATGGAGGGTGTGTTTGTCCAAGGACTTCCAACACTTTCTTCCATTAGTGATCCTGTATTGAAAGCAAGAAAGGATATTCTTTATTGCTTATCTAAATGTACATTACATCCTCCTCTGATTTATTTGTGTGTGCATGAGTAGGATTCGCCAGTTAGCTGTAATGTGATCTTATCACAATATTTGGTTTAGGATTTGATGCATGTTGCAATTTTTGTGTGTGTCTTGCAATATAGCAAGTATTCCAATAACTCTGATTTAAAATTATAAGTTCCTCCATGTAAATAGTGATATAGTCATGATTTTCAAAAAAAACCTTTTATTTTGTACTCAAAACCTAATTGATTTACTTTTTTCATGGTTTAAAATACATAAAGCTTACATATAGGCCTAAATATTTGTGTGTTTTTATGACTTTTTATGCCCATACATAAATGTAATATATATACACTGCCCTCCAAAAGTTTGGAAACGCCCCTGGCAAAGTGTGGTTTTGGACGATATCAGCATAAATCCTTATCATTTTCCTTATCATTTTTTGGTGCAAATACATTAAAGTAACTTGACATTATCATTGAAGACCAGCAATAATAATTTTAATTTGATTACATAATAATGGAAATATATACATGTCACAGTCAGACATGCTGTGATGCCTGGTTACTGGTTTTTAACAGATTTTTGGCTCAGAACACCTTAATAGCTTCAACAATTGATTGCCAATTAAGTTTAGAATACAATGAACCAATTAGAACACAATTTAGGTCAGATAGTTTACAAATATTACATTTTAAATTTAAGTTTTTTCTATGTATAAACTGTTTATGTAATAAAATATGTTTTCGTAGTTTGTGTTGTCCCTTATCAGTGCAAAATTATCACAAATTAAAAAGGATTCAAGCCAATATTGTCCAAAACCCCACTTTTCTAGTCGTTTCCAAACTTTTGGAGGGCAGTGTACATGAATGAGATTTCCATGTATGAAATATGTCATATGAAGTAAAAACATACATGAAATCTATTAGAAACTGGAAAATGTCATACATTAACATATACAGTGGGGAAAATAATTATTTGATCCCCTGCTGATTTTATAAGTTTGCCCACTAAAAAAAAAAAAAAGAAGGGTTTAACAGTCAAATAAGTATTTGACCCCTTCGCAAAACATGACTTAGTACTTGGTGCAGAAACCCTTGTTGGCAATCACAGAGGTCAGACGTTTCTTGTAGTTGGCCACCAGGTTTGCACACATCTCAGGAGGGATTTTGTCCCACTCCTCTTTACAGATCCTCTCTAAATCATGAAGGTTTCGAGGAAACTCGAACCTTCAGCTCCCTCCACAGATTGGGATGAAGGTCTGGAGACTGGCTAGGCCACTCCAGGACCTTAATGTGCTTCTTCTTGAGCCACTCCTTTGTTGCCTTGGCCGTGTGTTTTGGGTCATTGTCATGCTGGAATACCCATCCACGACCCATCTTCAGTGTTCTGGCTGAGGGAAGGAGGTTCTCATCTAATATCTTACGGTACATGGCCCCACCCATTGGCCCCTCAATGCGGTGAAGTAGTCCTGTACCCTTAGCAGAGAAACAGCCCCAAATCATGATGTTTTTACCTCCGTGCTTGACAGTAGGGATGGTGTTCTTGGGGTGATAGTCAGCATTTCTCTTCCTCCAAACACAACGAGTCGAGTTGATGCCAAAGAGCTCAATTTTGGTCTCATCTGACCACAGCACATTCTCCCAAGCCTTCTCTGAATCATTTAGATGTTCATTGGCAGGGCCTGTACATGTGCTTTCTTGAGCAGGGGGACCTTGCGGGCGCTGCAGGATTTCAGTCCTTCACGGCGTAGTGTATTACCAATTATTTTCTTGGTGACTATGGTCCCAGCTGCCTTGAGATCATTGACAAGATCCTTCCGTGTAGTTCTGGGCTGATCCCTCACTGTTCTCATGATCATCCTTACCCCATGAGGTGAGAACTTGCATGGAGCCCCAGACCGAGGACGACTGATGGTTAATTTGTGTTTCTTCCATTTCCAAATAATCGCACCAACAGTTGTCTCCTTCTCACTACGCTTCTTGCTGATGGTCTTGTAGCTCATTCCAGCCTTGTGCAGATCTACAATCTTGTCCCTGATGTCCTTGGACAGCTCTTTGGTCTTGCCCATGGTAGTGGAGAGGTTGGAATGGAAGATACAGATTCTATGGACAGGTGTCTTTTATACACACAACGATCTGAAATTAGGAGTATCTTCTTAAAGTGACAGGACACTTCTGTGAGATACTGTACAGTAAGTGAAATATATGTGAATATCACTCCTGATATGGGGCAATATAAGTCATATATTACATTTCCATATAGGAGTTTATCTGCTTTTATGTTTTTATGAGTCTTTTCATTTGTCCACATTCATAGGTAGAGACTCCAAACCTGAAATGAGTGTCAGACCAAAGGCACGTTCAGTATGTGCAGTATAAGATATCTGCTGTTGTTACTGTCACACATCTGCTTGCACATCTGAGTTATCTATATTTAAAAACACTGCACTGCAAAAAACATGCCAAGACTTTGGTAGGCAAAATAAAAAATAATCAATACATATCAGCTCTTTTTGCAGTAATATCCTGCATAATTCCCCTGAAATGAGTAAGGTGACTCAAGACAACCTGCTGAATTATTGAAAATGAATGTGCGGCAGGGCAGATGTGGTGATGTGGCCCGGCACCGAGCAGAATCATTTTCATTTAATTAATTCAGCCGTCCAGACTCAATTATTACACTCACACCACGCTTAACAAATATAAATGTGTTTATCTCAAGAAAAGTTTCAATTTTTTATCCTTATAAAGCTCTTGTGTGCAAAACTTTTCTTGCATCACCGATTGAGCATCTTAAATAGAAACAACCCAAGCCGCTGTTACTAGTCTAAAACCAATGTGGAACTGAAAACACATGGAAATACTCCTTAACTGTGCAGTTAGAGAATATTAATCTAACAACCTTTCGACATTAACTAATCAGAACCAAGAATGTAAGAATGCAGTGATATATATATATATATATATAGAGCACATGGAGAAGTGTAATAACAAAATCAACAACTATATAACAGCTCAAACTAAGGGATTCATTCATCATCCTCACTTTAAAGAATCAATAATATGATTAAAAATACCATGTTACAATACAATAATACAATTCTGTAATGATTCACTACCAGATCCGGGATCCATTTGCAGCTTTATTAGACAACACTGAGTAAAAACACAGATAAACTCACAGAGCAGGTTAATCAGGGGCAATGACAGATACAGTATCGTAGAACAGTTCAGAGGTCGAGGCAGGCGGCTATCCAGTGCAGTAGTCAATGTCCAGAGCGGGGTTCAATGAGGTAGGCGGCAATCCAACAGAGAAACTAAAAACGGGCAAGGTCACAAACGAAAGGCAGTCCAGAAATATAATAACGCTCAGAAATGTCAGCTAGCAAAACAAGACTTCGCACTAAGCCAGCACCGGATGGCTGGTTAAATAGTCCAGGTGATAGGTTACAGGTGCTACTAATGATCAGTGCCAGGTACGGGGCTGCTGGGAAATGTAGTGAACTAATACTCGGGTGACGGTTCCCGTCGATGACCCGAAGAGGGAGCCGTAGGAGCGCTCTGTGTGACAGAGCCCCCCCCCTGCGAGCGGCTCCGGAAGCGAGGAGGTGGTCGACGCCGGGGTCTACCGCGTGGTCTGGGGGCCGGTCTTTCCGGGTGGTCTCTGTGGAACTCGTCCACCAAACTGGGATCCAGGATGTCCTCTGCATCGACCCAGGACCTTTCCTCCGGGCCGTAACCCTCCCAATCGACCAGATATTGAAGAGTGCGTCCCCGGCGTCTGGAGTCGAGAAGCTCTCGCACCTGATAGATCTCCTCGTCCTCCCTTGAGATGGGCAGGGGGTCCTCGTCCTCGGGCAGCTCCTCGGATCCCTCCCCGGGATCATCGGCGGGTTTCAGGAGCGAGACATGAAAAGTGGGAGAAATACGATAATGGTTAGGTAAATTCAATTCAAAAGAAACAGGGGTTATTTGACGGGTAATTTGGAAGGGACCCACGTACCTGGGACTGAGTTTGCGACATGGTAGATGTAGTCGCAGGTCACGAGTAGACAACCATACCCATTGTCCAACAGTGTATTCGGGGTTGCGTCTTCGGTGTCTGTCGGCTTGTACTTGTTGCCGTCTGACTGCGTGTCGAAGGTGATGATGAGCCTGATTCCAAGTCTCCTCGCTACGTTGAATCCAATCATTTACGGCGGGGACATTAGAGGGTTCTCCTGACCAGGGAAATAGCGGCGGTTGATAGCCTAGGATACATTGGAACGGGGTGATACCCGTGGCAGGTTTCCGGAGGGAGTTCTGAGCGTATTCGGCCCACATAAGGTAGCGACTCCAGTCCAGTTGATTAGTGCTACAATAGGACCGTAGGAATCGAACAAGCTCCTGATTGAGCCTTTCTGCTTGACCGTTTGATTGAGGATGGTACCCAGAGGTGAGGCTGACGTTTACCTCCAAAGCTTTGAAGAATGCGGCCCAAAGTCGTGAGGTGAATTGAGGCCCTCGGTCCGAGACAATATCCTCGGGCAATCCGTAGAAACGGAAGACCTGGTTACAGAGGTGCTCGGCCGTTTCCAGAGCGGTAGGTAACTTGGGTAGAGGAATGAGGCGACAGGCTTTGGAGAAACGATCTATGACTGTAAGGATGGTGGTGTGGCCGTTGGAGTTGGGTAAGTCAGTGATGAAATCTATGGCAATATGAGACCAGGGGCGGTGTGGTATGGGTAGAGGTTGGAGCAGACCTGCAGGTAACTGGCGAGAGGGTTTCTGTGTCTGACAAACTTGACATTGACGAACCTGAGTAATGGTGTCCCTCCTTAGCGTGGGCCACCAGAATCGGTTCTGCAGAAGTTGAATTGTGGCGTTTATTCCTGGGTGGCCAGAGCTGAGAGCCGTGTGGACCTGATCAACGGTACGTTTGCGAAGCTCCTCAGGAACGAATAGTTTATCTTGGGGACATTCAGGGGGTATCGCTTGTCCAGTGTTGGCCTGATCAATTTCTGTGATGATATCCCACTGAATGGGAGAGATAATGATCGTTGGAGAGATCACATTTTCAGGTTCAGTGAATTCCGGACCCTTTTCAAACTGTCGAGAAAGAGCATCGGCCTTGATGTTCTTGGTGCCTGGTCGGTATGTTACCGTGAAGACAAAGCGAGAGAAGAATAGTGACCATCTGGCTTGTCTAGGGTTAAGTCTACGGGCTGTCTTGAGGTATTCCAAGTTACGGTGATCTGTCAACACCGTGAAAGGATGACGTGCCCCCTCCAACCAATGACGCCATTCCTCGAGAGCGGATTTGATGGCGAGGAGTTCACGATCACCCACGTCGTAATTACGTTCTGCGGGGTTTAGTTTCCGTGAATAGTAGGCACAGGGATACAATTTAGCGGGATCACCTTGTCGCTGGGATAGTATGGCCCCTATCCCGATATTCGAGGCGTCCACCTCCACCACGAAAGGTGAATTGGGGTCTGGATGATGAAGGATGGGGGCTGTGGTAAACTGATGTTTTAACTGTTCAAAGGCCTGATGAGCTAAGGCTGTCCATTGGAGACGATGTGAACCCTTCTTGGTCATGTTCGTGAGGGGAGCAGCGACGGAGCTGAAACCTCTGATGAAGCGACGATAGAAGTTTGCGAATCCTAGAAAGCGTTGGAGCTCCTTGAGATTGGAAGGCAGAGGCCAGTTTAGTACTGCATGAACCTTGCTTTCATCCATAGCAACCCCCTCGTGACTGATTACGTATCCTAGGAAGGCGACCGAGGTTGTATGAAACTCACATTTCTCAAGCTTGGCGTATAGTTGGTACTTGATTAGGCGCTGAAGTACCGATCTGACGTGCTGGATGTGTTCCTGGAGAGTTTCTGAATAAATGAGTATGTCGTCGATGTAGACTATGACGTAATGATCAAGCATATCCCTAAAGACATCATTGATGAAGGATTGGAAGACGGATGGACTGTTGACAAGGCCGAACGGCATGACCAGATATTCATAGTGCCCTGTAGTCGTTGAGAATGCTGTCTTCCATTCATCGCCCTCCCTGATTCTGATGAGGTTATATGCACAGCGTAAATCGAGCTTTGTGAAGAACTGGGCTGATCTTAACTGTTCTAATGCAGATGGCACCAGTGGTAAAGGGTATCTGAACTTCACGGTGATCTCATTTAATCCTCGGTAATCAATACATGGACGGAGGTCGCCACCTTTCTTCTTCACGAAGAAGAATCCTGCGGAAGCTGGTGAGGTGGAGGGTCGAATGAAACCTTTGGCTAACTCCTCCTGAATATACTGGTTCATGGCCTCGGATTCAGGTTGAGATAAGGGAAATATGCGACCTCTGGGGGGAACGGTGTCGGGCAGTAAGTCGATAGCGCAATCTGAGGGTCTATGAGGCGGTAATTGCGAGGCCTTAGCCTTACTGAAGGCTACTATCAAATCATGATAGACACTGGGTAGTGCCTGAGCATCTACGTCTGGTTCGGTCACAGAAACCGTCTGACAGACTAGAGGTTTAACCTGGGATATACATTGGGTGAAACAGTTCGTGCCCCAGTTGGTAATCTGAGAATCTCGCCAGGAAATACTTGGGTTGTGTCTACGTAGCCAAGGGAGGCCCAGAATAATTGATGCGTGTGCCGTGGGGATGATATAAAACTGTATAGACTCGTGATGAAGGACGCCGGTGGTTAGCGAGAGTCGTGATGTCAGGTGAGTTATTTTGCCTGTGCCCAGGGGGCGCCCATCGACTGCCTCGACTGCCAGGGGAGAAGGACAACGAATTAGAGAAATATTGTGTTTTTGAGCAAAGTTCAGTGACATGAAATTCCCCGCTGCTCCAGAATCTATCATGGCTGGTATTTGTACAACGCCTGACGGGGTTTCCAGTGCAACAGGAACAGTGAGGCAATAATCCTTATTGAGGGTACATAAAGTTACACTCACCCTGACAGCTGGATCAATGTTGGATCGAGAGGGGCATGTATTCACCTGCATCGGTTCCTGAAGGTCAGAGGGTGCTCTGGGTACAGTACTGATAGTGGGTCGCCGAGTTCTGAGGAGATTGTCAATCTGAATGGATAGTTCAATGTATTGCTCAAGGGACTTCCCTTCATCACGGCATGCCAGTTCAGTCTGAAGATCCTGATTCAGCCCCCTCCTGTAGTGCAACTTTAAGGGATCCTCTGTCCATGTTGTCTGTGCGGCGAGTGTGCGAAAGGCAAGAGCATATTCGGCTGCTGATGTACTTCCCTGTGATAACATCGTGAGAAGTTCGTCAGGGCTCCTCCCATCCCTGGGATGATCGAATATCTCTCGAAAGCGTTGTAGAAACTCCTCCAGTGAACGAAACGGAGACCTGCCGCTTCTCCAGACCGCTGTTATCCACTCCAGCGCCTTTCCGGTAAGCAGAGAGCAAACGAAAGAGATCTTTCCCTCCTCGGAGACATATAGCGCGGGCTGTTGGTTCACGAACAGGGTGCATTGAAGGAGAAAACCTCTGCAGTGTGTGGGATTACCATCATACTTGTCCGGAAACGCTAATCTTGGATTCACGCTGGTGGATTGAGTCGGTAGGACCGCCAGGCTAGCACTGGGTTGCAGAGTCTTCACCAGCTCCTCGGTCAGAGAGGTAAGTTTCTGGAGCTGTTGGTGGTGAGCTGCCAGTTGCTGTGCTTGTGATGATACCTCTGATGATAGCTGATAGATAGCTGCTGGATCGTGTCTTGGCGAAGTCTTCTGTAATGATTCACTACCAGATCCGGGATCCATTTGCAGCTTTATTAGACAACACTGAGTAAAAACACAGATAAACTCACAGAGCAGGTTAATCAGGGGCAATGACAGATACAGTATCGTAGAACAGTTCAGAGGTCGAGGCAGGCGGCTATCCAGTGCAGTAGTCAATGTCCAGAGCGGGGTTCAATGAGGTAGGCGGCAATCCAACAGAGAAACTAAAAACGGGCAAGGTCACAAACGAAAGGCAGTCCAGAAATATAATAACGCTCAGAAATGTCAGCTAGGCAAAACAAGACTTCGCACTAAGCCAGCACCGGATGGCTGGTTAAATAGTCCAGGTGATAGGTTACAGGTGCTACTAATGATCAGTGCCAGGTACGGGGCTGCTGGGAAATGTAGTGAACTAATACTCGGGTGACGGTTCCCGTCGATGACCCGAAGAGGGAGCCGTAGGAGCGCTCTGTGTGACAAATACAATATTTATTTACAAAGCACATTTAAAACCTACCAAGGCTGACCAAAGTCCTATATAAAAAATAAAACTACAAGAAATAAAAATCAATGAACGAACAAATTAATTTATTAATAAATAAACAAACAAATAAATAAATAAATGAGAGAGAAAAACAAAAATAGAACTACAAGAAATACAAAAAAACAACAATATAGTACACTAGTAAAACAATGATCAAACCAGTGGTCAAGGAACACTAAAAAATGGATATTGAGGGAACTAATCTTATATGGAGAGTTAGACTTTTCCAGAGTTTTAGACAGAAAGATAGATCTGAGTATAGTCAGCGTATAAGTGAAAAGATATAGTTATTAAACATGGACACTAGAGGGAGCGTATACAGGGAAAACAACACCGTCCCGAGGATTGAGCCCTGTGGGACTCCACAGTTAATACTAGAGGAGGAGTGAAGACCAATATGAACAGCGAATCGCCTGTTAGTCAAAGAGGAAAAGAATCATACTGTGCCAATGGGCGGAGATTGGGGGGGGGTGCGGTCAGGGGGGCCTTGCCCCCCCTAACGATTGAAAGATTTTACTAAATATTTGTTAATTAATAATGTTTTCAACTCAAAAGTAAATATGCACATAATGTAGTTATTTTAATATATTTTACTGTTATTTATTGTAAATAAATGAATAAATAAAATCAAACTTACTAATGGCTTTCCCAATCTCATTTGCATAAGAAGTTGTCGCGTGACGAATCTGCATTTTGGCGGATAATACCGCTTGCCTGTTGCATGACATGAATGGATATTTAGCGCTTTTTTACAACATACAACAACTGCAGAGTAATCTGAACCTAACCAAAATAAAGACAGATGAAGATGCCCGACTCCAGACCCAGACAGCCTCATAAATGTGATCCACAGGACGCTACGTTAGCACCTCAGTGTTTTACATTTATGTCAGGAAAAGGACCATTAACATCCAAATGTAATTTAATGCACACAGAACAAAACCTAGAAATAGATTCCAGAATATAAACTGCTTAATCAGCCATTTTCAGTAAGATTTAACGTCACTAAATGTGTTTGTGTGCCTGCTTTTGTGCGTTTAACTTGAATAATGTCCAACAGATATCTGTTTTAAAGCAGTGGGTAATTCACTCATTGATTTGCTTAAAATCTACTTCTGTTGGCAAATATGTTTATGGTGCATTCTATTCAACGTGTTTTGTGCTAGCGCAGCAGAAATAGACAGCGCAGCCTACAAGTAATTTGTGTGCAATGTATCCGGTTGCCATGGCAACCTCATGCGCTGCTGCTCTAATCATAGTAAAACCACTTTTAATGGTACATTGACCAAAGTTTGATTGACCAAATCAACTGGCTTGGTTTGCCCCCCCCCCCCAGCTCAAACGTCAAGCTACGCCTATGACTGTGCCACAAAGACCCACTGATATCTCCAAACAGATCAACGAGACCTCATGGTTGAGCGAATCAAATGCAGCACTCAGATCTAATAAGACTAAACCCATGGATTTCCCAGAGTCGGTTCCAGTAAAGATCTCACTTGAGACTCTTAAAAGAGCAGATTCAGTGCTGTAAAGCTTTAAATCCAGACTGAAATATTTCATGAAGATAATTAACAGTCAAGTATGATTTTAACTGAATTGGTGCAATAGGATTCTTGAAATAAAAGAAAGATTTGAAATAGGTCGAAAGTTAGAAAGAGGGAAAAAAGCAAGGTGTTGTTTTAAGATATGGTGTCACAGCATGTTTAAGGCACTTAGGGAAGGAGACAGTAGATAATAATTATGTTCATGGCCAATAACAGACCAAAACTGACCATTTCAATAATTTGTTGTGCTAAAATATTGCTATAATACCACTGAAAGAGTAGAACTCGACTCTCAAGGGCTCGTGAGCCAATGAAATTCATCTTGTAAACCTTGGAAAGAAAGCATTTGCTCAGAGATTTGCGGTAGGCCGTTGTCATCTGTGAACACTTCACTGCACTCTCAAGAGCCAAACACAACAAGACAATCACCTCTTCATTAATCAATCAGCAAACGCCACCTACTTAAGCAGTAATTACGCAGCTGGGCATGAGACCAGCAGACGAGTGTCAGCGCAACAGAGACGCTCCTACCTCAGCGGCGCGGCGCTTGAGCGGATCCATCTCGTCCTGATGTGAGAAAGCAGAATCCAGGCCAGGATCTGTGGATTCTGTGACACGAGGGACACAAGACCATGTTTTTAAAGATGTCAGATATGTTGATATAACATGTAAAGCACATATGAATGACATTTCAAACTACTCACAAACCTAATTCAACAAGACTTTCATTAACCTGAAATTTTAACAAATGAAGCTTCTTCAAACTGTTTTATGTGTTAAAAGATTTAGAGATAATGATAATTTAAAGATAATGGCTTCAAGTAGATGTTTGGTATAGTGATGACACTTCTCACCTTTTGGTGAAAAAAAGACTTTGACTTACACTAATACAACAATTTAAGTAGCTGTCAACTTTGCATTTAGGAAAATAAAAATAAATGGAGTATTTATGAATCTAATCTACTTAATGTCATACTCAAATAGAAACATGTCTGGAAAACTCAATTGTCACCCTGGAGCACAAAAGCAGTCATAAGTAACACAGGTATATTTGTAGCAATAGACAACAATACATTGTATGGGTCAAAATTATCCATTTTTCTTTTATGCCAAAAATCATTAGGATATTAAGATCGTGTTCCATGAAGATATTTAGTAAATTTCCTACCGTAAATATATCAAAACTTAATTTTTGATTAGTAATATGCATTGCTAAGAACTTCATTTGAACAACTTTAAAGGTGATTTTCTCAATATTTAGATTTTTTTTTGCACCCTCAGATTCCAGATTTACAAATATTGTCCTATCATAACAAATCATACATCAATGGAAAGATTATTTATTCAGCTTTCAGATGATGCATACATCTCAATTTCGAAAAATTGACACTTATGACTGGTTTTGTGGTCCAGGGTCACAATTGTTCTTTAAAATCCTTGGCTTGATGTAATGACAGCATTAATGGTGACATCTTTGTTATAAAAACTGCAAATTGTACGCCTAAAAACAAGTTTAAGTAGTAATGTGTAAAAAGTCCTAAGCAGAATTTACCTAATTTAAAAATGTTTTGTACAGTTATTAAAGAGGAGAAGTTAAAAGGTTTGGATGCATGACAACAAGCCACAAAACTGAGAAATAGTTGCATTTAAAAGATAATAGTTGAAAAGTAAATAAAGAAACAAATGTTTAAAGCTGCTATAATTTAAAATAATAGTTAAAAACTAAAATTTAAAAAATGTCCTGACGCAGCTGAAGAGTAGAAGCTACGCTAAGAAATATTTGCCTGTAATTTAGAGAACTACACTGAAAAAAAATGATTAATTGAATTTACAAATGTTTTTAAGGTAAGTGGTTGCAGTCAATTTATTTTAGCTACATTTAAATAATCAAATTTAGTTGACTAACTTTCAACATATTTTTTTAAAAATTAAATGTAGCTAAAATAAATAGTTTGCAACCGCTTACCTTAAAAAAAATTCTGTGTAATTTAGAGTTATTTTCAGATAGTTTAACACACAGCTTTAAGAGCAGTGTGTTTGTTTTAGCTTCACATGCACACTTGTCAGTAAACTCTACTCACATTAATAGCACAGATGGTTCATTAACTCTAATATACCGTACATAGTAATAGTGACACTTGCCTTTGCAAACAACACCCACTGATAATGTGCAACATCTCACAATATTAATAATCCTGTGCATTTCTCATCATTAGTTGCATCATTACAACACAAGCATGTTTAAAGTTCTCTCACTCACAGTCTTGTTCTCCAGCGGCGGTTTCTGCTCGCGACGTCGAGGACAGCCTCCGTCTCTCTGCTGATGGCCGTTTCTATGACAACAGACGGCAGGAGACACCAGAACTGAACACGGTGCGGCTGATCATTTAGGAAAAGTCTCAGATCTGGAGGGAAAACCAAAGAGTGCTGACTGCCAAACGAGTTCAGGAACACGATGTGAAATGACTTCAGTTTGATGAGATAATCTGCCATGTTTGCGAATGCAGGGAATAAAACCTTTACATTTTGCAGTTACATGCTAGGATTTTGTAATATAAAATCATGTGTATGTAAGTATAAACTAGGGATGCACGATATTATCGGACTGATATCGGAATCGGCCGATAATGGCTTTAAATGTAAATATCGGCATTGGCCTGATATGAAAAATTATGTCGATATGTCTCACCGATAAGATGAATAACTCACATGTGCTCAGGGTGTGTTAGTGATTAGATCAGCAGTGTGTGGCTCATTCCTGAAGCACAGTTTAGTCTGAATGATGATTATATTGAGTGTTATGATCTCTGAATTTAATCTGTGAAGCACTACAGAATGTGTTCGGTGTGTGATAGTCAACAGTAATAGCTCCTCCGGGTCAGTGAGGAGTTTAATCTGTAGGGGGCGCTGTTGGCCTACTTCTAATTACATTAAAAGTAAAATAGCTACACAAATAACATTTAGACTGTTTCTGATTAAATAAAGCAGTAATTGATGTCATCAGAATAATGAGTATGTTTTGATTTAATGGTCAGAAATTATAGCTTACATGAAAAAAAATAATCACAAACGTGACACTTGTAAATTAAATTTTATATATACTGATTTATTCATTAATGTGTAATATGTTTTATTTTTTAAACAAATCATAAGCTCTAAAAGATTTTCTGAATTTTTACAACTCTTGTTTTAGACATCTACAAATGTTAAATCTTAAAATAAAATGTTAGGGTTGAATGCAAAAAATGCAGCGATTGATGTATAGTTTATTTATAGTTATTTTCAAAGCTTCAATGCACTGTCAAAAAAACTTCATTATTTTTTATTTAATTCTAATAAATAAGTTCTTGTTAAAAACTAACCAAAATTAAAATTATTTTGCTTATAATTTCTGCACAGGAGAGTCTTGGTGTTGTTTCCAAACAAAAGGAATTATATCGGTATCGGCCAAAATTAGATGAAAAATATCGGCATATCGGATATCGGCAAAATCCAATATCTTGCATCCCTAGTGCTAACGTATGATTCTCTTCACCCTTCCAGGTTTGGTCCAAGCTCCTTGACACAGAGGCGATGAGACACGTCCTTCTGCCTGAAATACAAAAGCATTCAATGGTCATTTGCCTAGTTATGTCCATATGAATAATAAAACGGCAGTTTATGGCAGCATTAGCATTGTATGCGGTGATTCCCTGGCTGTTGTTGTTGTTTTTTACTTGAGACCCTTCCATGTCATTTACAAATCATTTACACACCTTCATGTTGTTTCACATAAAGGTAAAATGATAGAATTTTCAGTTGCAGATAAACTAATTTACATATTGAACAAAACAGAATTACGAAATAAGCAATAAAATGATTTTCAAACAATATCGCATGCTTGTTAACAGATAACTGTATGGTGTGTCATTGGTCAGACTTTAATTTAGGGTCCAATTCTCACTAATATCTTTGACTTTTGCCTCAATAAACTCCAAATTTGGTGCTTATTAATAGTCGGTAGGTAGTTGCTAAGTTTAGGTATTGGGTGGATTAAGGGATCTAGAATATGGTCATGCAGAATAAGGCATTAATATGTGCTTCATAAGTACTAATAAAAGCCAATATGCTAGTAATATGCATGCCAATATGCAACGAGTTAGTCCTGAAAATAAAGTGTTACATTTCTTTTTATCCACTCATTTCATTCCTCCCATGAGCACTTCAGTATGTTCCAGAGCACATGGATTAAATGAAAAGGTGAGGATATTACAGTATCTGACACAACAGCAATGAACACAACAACATCTCTGTGTCAGCATCACATGAAAAACACACACCTCATGGGTTGAACTCATATAGTTTCAGAGGGTTTGTGGTGTAATGCAGTGCTGAACTAGCGGTCAGGTAATAACCTGGAGCACATTGAGGTGATATTTTCATCTGTCTGTCTCTGAGGAGCTTTCAGGCTGAACATCAACCTCAAGATATCGATTGAACAACAAACACTCCTTTAGAAGACGATAACACAAACCTGCGCTGTGAGAAGATCCCTGCACAACACCCACAGAAACCAACTATTAAAGGAACTGTTCACCCAAAAATTTAGTTTGTTTCTTCATCAGATTTGGAGAAATGTGTCTCTGCATCAGTGTCTCAGCAATGGATGCTCTGCAGTGAATGGGTGCCGTCAGAATGAGAGTCCAAACAGACAAACAAATCCATCATTAAGAAGTTTTTTTTACCTTTATTGGCTCTCCAAAGCCTTATCAGAAAACAGCTGCTTTTATTAGTGAAAGCATGTCATTATCAGTGACCCGATACAGAAACGGTGAATGAGCCAAAAGAGCTTTATCTGCAGGAACCGTCATTAATTGAAAAATTGGAAATCAATTTACTCCAACAATACTCACAGGAGTAATTCTTCAAGTCTACATTCACAAACATCTACAGCAGAGAGAAAAACTGATACAGCTCGATCTGAAGAAAACCTGAGAGCTGCTGGCTCTGAAAAACTCAGATAAGAGTAAAGCTGAATTTTTAAAGATAAAATAATTTGTCCTGTCCTATTGTAATATGCAATTTAAAATACATACTAGACATAAACTATCTATAACTAACATGCATACTCTGCTCAACTGCACGCGATGTGGGGAATCATTCATGTCTGCAGTAAGAGACACGCTGAAGTAAAAGTGATGCTTGGCTTAGTAAACTCCACTGTCATGCACACAGAATGGCAAATGCATTGACTGCTATTCAGACACACACAACACTTCTGTGATGCAGACAGAAAAGCGTCTGTCTGATGTGTGACTGTAAACATTTCTGAGACGAAAGCTAAACATCTACAGATACACCAGACAGCGATGAAGGGCAGAAAACAGCTCTGTTCACCTTAGAGATGCACATGATAGCAAGTTCATTTAATATCTATAATTAAGCAGCTCATGAAGGGCAGAGGCTCTTCTGGGGCTTGAGAGAGAAACTCTCTGATGCCGTCAGTTCTGATGCTTCGAAGGGATAGTTTACTGTTAGATCAGATATAAGATGTAAGATACATAATCATTCACTCCGAGCAAAAGATGATAGTCGGCTTGATTCAGTCATATTAAATCATGCATTTGACTTGAAGCTTATCTCGATCTTACAACCCGAATTCCGGAAATGTTGGGATATTTTTTAAATTTGAATAAAATGAAAACTAAAAGACTTTCAAATCACATGAGCCAATATTTTATTCAAAATGTATGCAAATATAAAGGCAGCAAAGTGGATCTTTAACTCCACACCGCTGGGAATAAATGGGTACTGGTACAGTGATATAGAGCAGATAGAGGGCTGTTAGAGACAGATCCAGCAGATAGATGGGATCACATCGTGTGAGACAAGCACCTAACAAACAGCTCATTCAGCTCAGCATCAGCAAAATCAAACTATCGAGTTTCTACAGTATGACTTTACAAAGAAAGACAAAATATGGAGAGATTGATAACGCTGGTCAGACACTGTGTTAGAAACATTTAAACAACAGAGTTCACTAGGCTTCTGTAATTTAATGCATGGTAATCAAACACAAAGTGAGTAATAAATGTACATTACATTTTTGATTAATGTACATTTATAACTGAGCTTGTGTTTGATTAACTACAGTATATATATATATATATATAAATAAACTTTCCTAGACCTGCAGTGTTAACCTGTTAACCAGCGCCCCCATATTGGGAATCACAGCTGAAAATGACTAACTAACTTAAAATGGTAACAGCTCCTGACTTCAGTGTGCCACACACACAATTGTGGTGTCTTTGGAAAGAAGACCCTTTGGCCTTTACTATCCATCATCCAGAGTTGATGATGCTCAAAAATATAAAAAGTTATAGACACTGAAGTGCCTTGATAAAAATTGTACCACACTGAATTTTTTTAATTTCATATAAAAATACATGAAATCAGTCCTGAAGCAATCCAGAAAAGTAATGGGTTGAAAGTCACATGTCTCATGAGTTTATATTTCAAATCTGAAGAAGATACCATGAAAAATGAGATTCCTGCAACATTTTTCTCGCCCCCCCCCCCCCTCTCTGTTTGAGGAAAAATATTTACCAAATTATTGATTGAAGTGTGGAAATGCATCATCACACTCAGTAAAAAGAGTTCATAAACATAATATTTAGCTGTGTCAGACATATAGCAGGCTATTTTCCAATTTTCAAAAAAAAAAAAAAAAAAGTAAAATGTAAAATTTTAAATTTTTATTTTAAGTACAATTAAAAATATTACTATTATATTATTACAAATTATTTTAAATTTTAAGTTTTTTACTTCCTTTTATGTAAAGCACGTTGAATTACCATTGTGTATGAAATGTTAAAAAATCTGCCTTGCCTATATGTTAAACTGTGATTTATTTCTGTGATCAAAGCTGTATTTTCAGCATCATTACTGCAGTCTTCAGTGTCACATGATCTTCAGAAATCATAATAATATGCTGATTTGCTGCTCAAGAAACATTTATCATTATTACTATTATTATTATCAATACTTAAAACAGTTGAGTACATTTGTTTTGGGATTTTTTTATGAATAGAAAGATCCAAAGATCTGTATTTATCTGAAATAAAAAGCTTTTGTAACATTATACACTATACCATTCAAAAGCTTGGAGTCAGTATAATTTTTTTATTTATTTTGGGAAAGAAATTATAGAAATTAATACTTTTATTTAGCAAGGATGCTTTAAATTAATCAAAAGTGATGATAAAGACATTTATAATGTTACAAAAGATTTCTATTTCAGATAAATGCTGTTCCTCTGAACTTTCTATTCAACAAAGAAACCTGAAAAAAATATACTCAGCTGTTTTCAACATAATAATAATAATAATAAAAAAAAATTAAGCAGCAAATCAGCATATTATCATGATTTCTGAAGATCATGTGACACTGAAGACTGCAGTAATGATGCTGAAAATACAGCTTTGATCACAGAAATAAATTACAGTTTAACACATATTCACATAGAAAACAGTGATTTTAAATAGTAAAAATATTTCACAATTTTACTGTTTTTGCTGTATTTTAGATCAAATAAATGCAGGCTTGATGAACACAAGAGACTTCTTTAAAAACATTAAAATCTGACTGTTCAAAAACTTTTGACTGATAGTGCATGTGTTATAAATTTGATCAATTTACGTTTATGTTTATTTGACATTTTACAGCAAGAAAGAAAATCAAACAAATAATGTCCAAAATTAGGTAACATGGTTACCAAGATCTCAGCCTCACATAACTATATAAAACTATCCGGATTGACCTCCTAAGATTGATAATCATCATGCTCTGATGATATACAGCTGGATTACAAAGATACAGCTCAGCTGCAGAAACACCGCCCAGAAACTTCTGCTTCATACAGACAGATGAACGCGATCAAATCACGCTTCGACACGCGACGCGACGCGATGCGAACCGACCGCTGCAGACCCAACCACCGCATCAGACACTGAGCTGAGATGAAGAAGAGCGGGTTTACCTGAGAGAAGCCGAGAGCGTCTTCAGCATCACCTCCGCGAGCGAGCGAGCGTGCGTCTGCCCCGCGCCGCTGCTGCAGGACCGCGCGTCAAGAGCGTCCAGCCAATCAGATCATCAGCATCAGTCACGCAGACGCTGCAGCGGGGCTAGTTGTCACAGGGTTCTGTCTCATTCTCAGCTGCAGCAAGACACTATCAATCAAATGCTGCTTTTATTCAATTAATGACTTAACCGTTGAGTGAACGCCACATTAATGAACTATGGTATGGGTGTCAGGTTATGCATTTTTATATTCATTAATTTCAGTTTACATTGACCAAGCTGATTAATGAATTAGTAAGTAGTACTCTGCTGAATGTGCTTCATTTTAGCTAATCACTAATCTACTAATTAAAATTAACTTCTTCTGAAGGATTTGGTAATACTTGAGTAATTACTAGAGGGTTACCTTGATTTCCACTTTAGAATTAATTAATGCATTAAGAATTATTCTCATTAATTGTGAAACTATGTAGTTTGGAAATAGTAGTTACTAATTAGCTAATGCATTGAAAGCTATTACTTCATAATTCATTGACTGGAGTAGTTAATAGTTGCTACTACAGTGTGTTTCTCATTTGTTCCTGTGTAGTTATTGATCTGTATTAAACAGAACAGTTTTCTAAAGTATTTTAAGTGGGTTTAATAATTGTGATTTAACCCTTTCTTCACCACAGTAACAGGGTTGAGAGTTATTAAGACATCAGTCACACTATGATTTTTGTCCTCATTTGGTGTTTATCACCAAGTCATTTTTTTACTATAGTAAGGTTGGTAGTTGTTAAGGTTAGGTATGGGGTGGATTATGGGATCTAAACTCTGCTCATGCAGAATAAGGCATTAATATGTGCTTTATAAGTACTAATAAACAGCCAATATACTAGTCATATGCATGCATATCACTCAGTTGGAATTGTATGCTTGTGGTGGCAGTGAATGCAGTTTGTCTTATATAATAACATAAAACAAAAATAAATCAAAACAATCCAATTATCAAATATTACAATTATTATCTACTGTATTACATTATCTAATTATTATCTCTAAAAAATCTGAAAAAAAAAGATTCATTGAATTTACAAAAAAAAATTAAGTGGTTGCAATCAATTTATTTGTGTAATAAGCAACTGTTACCAACATCTCTGAAATTCACCACAGATAATTAAAAGGGTAACACTTTATTTTAGGGTCTCTTTAGCTGCTTATTAGCATGCATATTACTAGAATATTAGCCATTTATTAGTAGTAATTAAGCACATATTAATGCCTTATTCTACATCCCTAATACCTAAACTTAACAACTACCGCACTAACTATTAATAAGCAGCTAATTATGAGTTTATTGAGGGAAAAGTCATAGTTAATAGTGAATAAGTGTTCCCTATTCTGAAGTGTTACCATTAATAGTCTAAATAAATCAATAAAAGCAGCAAAGACCAGCAAACTAGCACAGGGTGGGTACTAAACACTTGCTGCTGTTTTATACTATAGTGCATTGTCTTAAAACGTGCACATATTAAAACAATTAAAAATAAAAACTGAACGTATTAATGCAAAACTATGCTCTCTTCAGAAAATGCAGTATGAAGGTTAACCGTCACTGGAGTGTGAGCAGATCACACAAAAACACTAGATGTGCAAATTCATGTGAATTAGTCACTAATTCACCAAAATGTAAAATAGTTGCCACGAGACTGCATTGAGATACCTATAACAACATGAAGTGTGTGCATGTGTGTCAGGAGCCCACGAGTGAGATCAGGACCTTCTCACATCTCTACAGGCTCATGAACTTTACATTACATTCACATTTAGTCATTTAACAGATGCTTTTATCCAAAGCGACTTACAAATGAGGACAATAGAAATCAAAATCAACAAAAAAGCAATATGCAAGTGCTATAACAAGTCTCGATTAGCTTAATGCATACACGTAGCAAGTTTTTTTTTTATTATATAATAAAAAGAAAACAGATAGAATAGAATAAGAATAGAGAAGCTAGTGTTAGTTTTTCTTTGAGTTAGAATAGAGAGTGCTAGAGTTTGAGGGTTAAATAAACATGGAAGAGATGTGTTTTTAGGCCATTCTTGAAGATGGATAAGGACTCAGCTGCTGGGATT
>CM041814.1:33786412-33796412 GCA_023376895.1 Aspiorhynchus laticeps | reverse complement strand
AGACAATATACTACTTTGCTTTGGCTTTGACTCGCTGCTCAATGCTCGGACCCTGAATATTTCTGCTCATCTCAAACACTGAAGGGGCTTCTAGACTCAGTGAGCTCATTGATTTGTATGATGTTTCCCTGAGACAACAGACAAATGATTCAAGGTATAGTACACAAAACACAATATAGTGCTCCAAACCTGTGTTTTCTTTGTTCTTTTGTCAGTCATTGTTTTATGTGATGCTCTTGTTTGCTGTTTAGTTCAATTTATTAAATAACCCTGAAACTATATTCACACATTACACATGATAACCACATAGTTAACCAATTAGTTGACTTTCATAGTGTGTATTATACATATATATATATATACACACACTGCCTCTCAAAAGTTTGGGATCAGTAAGATTTTTAATGTTTTTAAGGGAGTCTCTTCTGCTCATCAAGGCTGTATTTATTCAATCAAAAACACAGAAAAAACAGTAATATTGTGAAATCTTATTGCAATTTCTAATATTGGTTTCCTATTTTAATATCTGTTAAACTGTAATTTATTTCTGTGATCAAAGCTGTATTTTCAGCATCATTACTGCAGTCTTCAGTGTCACATGATCTTCAGAAATCATAATAATATGCTGATTTATTATGAGTGTTGAAACTTCATATTGAAGAGTTTCATATTCACATGAATACAAAGTTAAAAAGAGCAGCATTTGTTCAAAATAGAAATCTTTTCCAGCAATATAAGTCTTTACTATGACCTTTTTATTCATTTAACACATCCCTCCTGAATAAAAATATTAATTTCTTAAATTTTTTTTTTTTTTTTTAAATTAAAAAATTTACCGACCCCAAACTTTTGAATAGCATTGTATATTGTAACATTTCTTTTTTAAATAAATGCTGTTCTTTTAAACTTTTTATTAATCAGAGAATCCTAAAAAAATCACAGGTCCCAACAAAAAATAAATAAATATGAAGCAACACAACAGTTTCAACATTGATAATAAATCAGCATATTATTATGATTTCTGAAGATCATGTGACACTGAAGACTGCAGTAATGATGCTGAAAATACAGCTTTGATCACAGAAATAAATTACAGTTTAAAGTATATTAAAATAGGAAACCAATATTAGAAATTGCAATAATATTTCACAATATTACTGTTTTTTCGGTATTTTTGATTGAATAAATACAGCCTTGATGAGCAGAAGAAACGTCTTTAAAAACATAATAAATCTTACTGATCCCAAACCTTTGAGCAGCAGTGTGTGTATGTAGAATGTAATTTTGGTTACCAATATTCTTCAAAATATCATTTTTTGTCCAGCAGAAGAAAGGAACTCATACAGGTTCAGGACCACACAAGGGTGAGCGTTTGGGTGAACTGTCGCTTTAAGAAAACAAAACTATTTTAGGACATTATTTTCAAGATGATTAAACACATTTAACCCACTACTGCAATAATACAGTGATTAAAATCATCTTATTCATTATTAAAATCATAATAAAGTACACTGCAGGTATTAAATGGCAATTACATATTAGTAAAACAAATACTACAATGAGAATTAAAATCGTAAATTATAAAATATAATTAGTAATTTTCTTTTAACAAGAATGCGGGGTTTAAATGTGTTTAACTGTGATGACAATAATGTGGAGCTGATTTAAGATCATCTGTAATGTCCTGATGCTGTGTGTGTATGGGTTCAGTGGTGCTCAGTGAAGGATTGTGGGTAGTCTGAGGTGCTCGGTGAAGGATTGTGGGTAGTCTGAGGTGCTCGGTGAAGGATTGTGGGTAGTCTGAGGCGCTCAGTGAAGGATTGTGGGTAGTCTGAGGTGCTCAGTGAAGGATTGTGGGTAGTCTGAGGTGCTCAGTGAAGGATTGTGGGTAGTCTGAGGCGCTCAGTGAAGGATTGTGGGTAGTCTGAGGTGCTTGGTGAAGGATTGTGGGTAGTCTGAGGTGCTCGGTGAAGGATTGTGGGTAGTCTGAGGTGCTCGGTGAAGGATTGTGGGTAGTCTGAAGTGCTCGGTGACGTGTTCAGTGCAGAAAGGCCCGAGGTGAAGGAGACCAGACGCGCTGCAGTGAAGAGCCTTCACCTGAAACACAGTGAACACCGCTCACAACAGAGACAGAGACAGAAGAGAAACACTGGGACGCATTCATGACACTTGTGTAAATATACGAGTCAATTCTGAGGAATTTGTGCGTAAAACAGACGCTCTCCTCCGGATTCACAAACTCTTGATTTGATAGTTAAACGTGTGTATGTTAATGCATTCCAATCATTCATAAATAGGGCACTCATGCAAGTTTATTCACAATTAGCATAATCCCCGCCTATGAATTACAGCTGCACAAATTGCATGTCCAGGAACGCAGTGGAATATTCTGCTCTGCTTTCTCAGGTTTAGCTCCAATATATTGCATTAATGCAAAAATTGGTAACACTTTACTTGAAGGGGTGTGCATAAGACTGACATGACACCTTCATAATCATGACATGACATGAATATGAAGGTTTTTTATGCATGTTTATGACAACTGTCATTAAGTGTCATTCGCTCAGTTATGTCATTTTTAATGCAAAGATGACATTGTTTGAGATGTCTTTGTTATGGGCTAGGGTTAGGGTTAGGTCAAATAATGTCATCTTTGCATTAAAAATGACATAACTGAGCGAATTACACTTAATGACAGTTGTTATGAAGGTGTCATGTCAATCTTATGCATACCCCTTCAAGTAAAGTGTTACCCAAAAATTACTAATAGGCCATATGCCTAACAATCAATATTCAATAACATGTGTCCACCAAAGAGTCTTTAGCCAGCTGAATAATGTCAGGCGCTCTTCTTAAAAGGTCCAGCTGCTGAGAACGCTTCGGTGGCACAGTGTTTTTCCAGCTGAGACGCTTTAGTTGCTATGATGTGGAATATCCACGGCTGCAACGTATTACTAGTATCTCATTTTTAAGAATTGCACTAAATATTAAAAAGCAGTAACCAGTAATATTGACTTCTCCATTGTTGTAGGCAGTCGTTGTACAAGTAGGATTCAATTCAAATTCAATTTGTTTATTTGTATAATGCTTTTCACGATGCAAATCGTTGCAAATCAGCTTTACAGAAAATTAAAGTCTCTACATTATATTTAGTAATAGCTTGGATGGTTGGTCGTGTTTGTCCCGCCCCTCCTCTATTGATTGGACGGTTGGGTAAATAGTAACAGTGACGAGCGCTGCATTTTATAGTTATCAACTCAACTTAAGAAAAAAAAAAAAAAAAAAAAAAAAAAAAGGCAAGGGCAAATTAAATTGTAATTATTATGGCAGTGCATCAATATTCAGTGGTAGTGTAAAAAGAACACAGAACGTTTTACAGCTGAACATTTCTTTCGTACCGAAAATCAGAACATTTTCATGAATTCAAAAGTTTACGTCGGAACGGCTTTATGAGCGATTCACACAAAATACGCTCTGCTCGTGTTTCATGAACGAGGCCCATTGCGTGAAGCTGAAGCTCATTTCAGACAACTCAACTAAAACCTCAACCCCTAATAATTTACCTACATTTCACTACTGATTATACCCTGTATGATTGTGTATGTGACAAATAATAAAGAACCTTGAACCTGGTTTCACAGACAAGGCTTAAGCTAGTCCTAGACTAAAATGCATGTTTGAGCTGTCTCATCTTGCTCTGACATATCTTAAAATATGTCTGTGTCATTGTTCTGTGTCAAGATGCACACCTGTAATGTTTTCTTCTAAGGCATTTTTTGTAAAAGTTGCTTAAATATCTTAATTTAACTAAAGCCTAGTCCTGGTTTAAGCTAAGCCCCTTTTGTGAAACAAGTTCTGCAGACATCAGATCTGTGTGTCATGTGAAGCACACAAAAACATTCTAAAGAGTTTGACAATAACACATTATCTAGTACCCTAATGCATAAAAATACATCAAATATTAGATAAAACGTAATTATGTGTTTTCATGCATTTCCAGTACTGAATGAAACAATTCATATTTCTCTCACCTCATCAGCCATCTTGTATTTATCAGTTTATTGACATTGATAAAGTGATTCTGTTATTATCTGTGATGCTGCTTAAAGAAAATATCATACAAAGCAGTACAATATTTGGAATGCTTCATACATAATCAACTCATGAGGAACAAAGCTAAAACATTAAAGGGGTCATGAAATACAGTTTCAGATTTTTATATAAATGTCTCTCGAGGTTTGCAAAGTTTTATTTATTTTTTTGCACCAAAAAAAGGTTCAATATTTGTAAAAATGCCCACTGCTGTGATTGGCTGACTTCATCACACCGTAGCCACGCCCCCTTTACATATATCATGTGTCATGATCGGTGTTACTATTAAACGTAATGCATTACAATATTACATTACTCCCTAAAAAATAACTAATTGCATTACTTTTTATGGAAAGTAATACGTTGCGTTACTGTTGAGTTAGTTTCTGTGCAGGGCTTGCTTGTTTGTTTTTAATATAAAAAAAGTTATTTTACAAACATAAAAGCCCTTTCACACCAAAAGTGAAGTGAATCCGGTTCAGACTCACGTTAATGTAGATTCACGTCTGTACGGTAGAGGACGCAGATCAAACTAATCACATGAAGAATATGACACAGTTCAACACTATTCAGCAATAACTACAATTAAACACAAATGTGTCCTTTTCGCTTATTAGTATGGTTGAATTGGATCAGTGATACTCAAATCTGGCTCGCGAGATCCATTTCCCTGCAGAGTTTAGCTCCAACCCTGATTAGGGATGGGTATCGTTAAGGTTTTAACGGTATTACTACTCTTATCGATACTGCTTATCGGTCCGGTACTTTAACGGTATTCTTATCGGTACTTTTTGTTATACTGTATATATATATATATATATATATATATTATAACAAATTAGGAGCTGAATTAACATTACTTTATGTTCTGAAATGTAAAATAAATATTTAATTAAATTAATATAAAACATCAATTTGTAAATGCACCAGTGTGCAGGCATTTTTAGTGTTTTATATACATAAGATACAGTAAGAATATTAACAAAGAAACAAAGTAAAAACAAACTGACAAATACAATAAATATACAAATTAAATGAAATAAACAGTGCTTTAATTTTTCCATGAAGGTCTACTAACATTACTGTTCAGGCAAGTAATAGCCTACAAAAGAAATCTAAAAGTAATCAAATGTAAATGCGCACTGCATAGTTTTCACTGTATGTATTGATAGATTAATGCTTATTAAAGCTATAACGTTATTCAGATTAAGAGCTGTGAGTGATTTTCTCTTTGCATTTTGTTCTTTGATTAACACTGAAGCGCCAGTCTGTCACTTTAAGGCAATATATTGACACACATCATATTTTCTCCGAACAGTTCTGGTCCACTTAAGACAAACTGTTTAAGTGAATACTCTCGTAGCTGGCCATTGTGACATATTTTTGTGTGTATTTGATCGTTTGGACGCGCCCGAAGCTCAAACTGTAATCTGCTTGTCTGTTTTGGAGCGCTCCGCGCAGGCACGCACACGCACACACACACACACACACACACACATACACACACGCGCGCGCACACACACACACACGCGCGCACACACACACACACACATTTCAGCCTGGGAAACAGCGTCTCTTGTGCGGATTGTACTTTCAACGTTTTACTATCAAACATGTCCCGCAATTTAGCAACAGTAAAGACGGCATTTTACAACAATCACCGAATGAGCTGATTCTGGCGTTAAGTGTTGGTTAGGGAGGAACGAATGCGCGCCGCTGTGAAGGGATGGAAGTTGTGCTAGAAGAAACGCGGCTATAATCCTTAGAAGCCAAAATCAAAAATAAATAAATAAACTTAGCTTAATATAACAGCCACAGACCTAAAGCGTAAGCAGCTGTTTGAATAGTTAGTTCTCTATTCTATCATAATTAATCAGGGCTTTCATGTTGCGCGTGCTGAAGCTCCTCCACGTGAGCGCGATCTTGCTTCTGAATTACGAATAGCAAAAATGCATCATAGACAAATGTTTGAATATTATTGCATATAAAACAGCTGGCAACTCTGGTGAGATAGAATTTGCAAGATAATGTGTATATGTAGCAACAATAAATGTGTGTTTTCATAATTTCTCCAGTACCGACAGCAGAACCGATAACGTCAGAGCTTATCGATACTCCGGTCTTTCATAATTTAGCACCGAGACCGATTAAATACCGAGTTTCGGTACCCATCCCTAACCCTGATCAAACACATCTACCTGTGATTTTCTAATGATCCTGAAGACACTAATCAGCATGCTCAGGTGTGTTTGATTAGGGTTAGAGCTAAAAGTGGATCTCGCGAGACAGATTTGAGGATCACTGAATTGGATCATCGAAGGTCAGTAGCGAAAACATTGGTTTGTATAATGGGATTAAACACATAAATGATATTTGTCTTATTTAACACATTTAATTATTGCAGGTTTGTATAATATTCTGAGTTTGCATTTGACTGAGTTTGCATTTGGCTAAACAGACAGTGATGTAGAATCGGTGGGCGGGGCTAAAGAGGCAGCGATGTGTAATCGATGGGCGGGGCTAAACAGACAGTGATGTAGAATCGGTGGACGGGGCTAAACAGCCAGTGATGTAGAATCTGTGGGCGGGGCTAAACAGCCAGTGATGTAGAATCGGTGGGCGGGGCTAAACAGACAGTGATGTAGAATCGGTGGGCGGGGCTAAACAGACAGTGATGTAGAATCGGTGGACGGGGCTAAACAGACAGTGATGTAGAATCGGTGGACGGGGCTAAACAGACAGTGATGTAGAATCGGTGGGCGGGGCTAAACAGACAGTGATGTAGAATCGGTGGGCGGGGCTAAACAGACAGTGATGTAGAATCGGTGGGCGGGGCTAAACAGACAGTGATGTAGAATCGGTGGACGGGGCTAAACAGGCAGTGATGTAGAATCGGTGTACGCGGCTAAAGAGGCAGCGATGTGTAATCAATGGGCGGGGCTAAACAGACAGTGATGTAGAATCGGTGGACGCGGCTAAAGAGGCAGCGATGTGTAATCAATGGGCGGGGCTAAACAGACAGTGATGTAGAATCGGTGGGCGGGGCTAAACAGACAGTGATGTAGAATCGGTGGGCGGGGCTAAACAGACAGTGATGTAGAATCGGTGGGCGGGGCTAAACAGACAGTGATGTAGAATCGGTGGGCAGGGTTAAACAGACAGTGATGTAGAATCGGTGGGCGGGGCTAAACAGACAGTGATGTAGAATCGGTGGGCGGGGCTAAAGAGGCAGCGATGTGTAATCGATGGGCGGGGCTAAACAGACAGTGATGTAGAATCAGTGGGCGGGGCTAAACAGACAGTGATGTAGACTCGGTGGACGGGCCTAAAAAGCCAGTGATGTAGAATCGGTGGGCGGGGCTAAACAGAGTGATGTAGAATCGGTGGACGGGGCTAAAGAGGCAGCGATGTGTAATCGATGGGCGGGGCTAAACAGACAGTGATGTAGAATCAGTGGGCGGGGCTAAACAGACAGTGATGTAGAATCGGTGGGCAGGGCTAAACAGACAGTGATGTAGAATCGGTGGATGGGGCTAAACAGACAGTGATGTAGAATCGGTGGACGGGGCTAAAGAGGCAGCGATGTGTAATCGATGGGTGGGGCTAAACAGACAGTGATGTAGAATCGGTGGGCGGGGCTAAACAGACTGATGTAGAATCGGTGGGCGGGGCTAAACAGACTGATGTAGAATCGGTGGACGGGGCTAAACAGACAGTGATGTAGAATCGGTGGACGGGGCTAAACAGACAGTGATGTAGAATCGGTGGGCGGGGCTAAACAGACAGTGATGTAGAATCGGTGGACGGGGCTAAAGAGGCAGCGATGTGTAATCGATGGGTGGGGCTAAACAGACAGTGATGTAGAATCGGTGGGCGGGGCTAAACAGACTGATGTAGAATCGGTGGGCGGGGCTAAACAGACTGATGTAGAATCGGTGGACGGGGCTAAAGAGGCAGCGATGTGTAATCGATGGGCGGGGCTAAACAGACAGTGATGTAGAATCGGTGGGCAGGGCTAAACAGACAGTGATGTAGAATCGGTGGGCGGGGCTAAACAGACATTGATGTAAAATCGGTGGGCGGGGCTAAACAGACAGTGATGTAGAATCGGTGGACGGGGCTAAGGAGGCAGCGATGTGTAATCAATGGGCGGGGCTAAACAGACAGTGATGTAGAATCGGTGGGCGGGGCTAAACAGAGCGATGTAGAATCGGTGATGTAGTGATGTAGAATCGTGGGCGGGGCTAAACAGACAGCGATGTAGAATCGGTGGATGGGGCTAAACAGACAGTGATGTAGAATCGGTGGGTGGGGCTAAACAGACAGTGATGTAGAATCGGTGGGCGGGGCTAAAGAGGCAACGATGTGTAATCGATGGGCGGGGCTAAACAGACAGTGATGTAGAATCGGTGGATGGGGCTAAACAGACAGTGATGTAGAATCGGTGGGCGGGGCTAAAGAGGCAGCGATGTGTAATCGATGGGCGGGGCTAAACAGACAGTGATGTAGAATCGGTGGGCGGGGCTAAAGAGGCAGCGATGTGTAATGGATGGGCGGGGCTAAACAGACAGGGATGTAGAATCAGTGGGCGGGGCTAAACAGACAGTGATGTAGAATCGGTGGGCGGGGCTAAACAGACAGTGATGTAGAATCGGTGGGCAGGGCTAAACAGACAGTGATGTAGAATCGGTGGGCGGGGCTAAACAGACAGTGATGTAAAATCGGTGGGCGGGGCTAAACAGACAGTGATGTAGAATCGGTGGACGGGGCTAAAGAGGCAGTGATGTAGAATCGGTGGACGGGGCTAAGGAGGCAGCGATGTGTAATCAATGGGCGGGGCTAAACAGACAGTGATGTAGAATCGGTGGGCGGGGCTAAACAGACAGCGATGTAGAATCGGTGATGTAGTGATGTAGAATCGTGGGCGGGGCTAAACAGACAGCGATGTAGAATCGGTGGATGGGGCTAAAGAGGCAACGATGTGTAATCGGTGGATGGGGCTAAACAGACAGTGATGTAGAATCGGTGGGCGGGGCTAAAGAGGCAGCGATGTGTAATCGATGGGCGGGGCTAAACAGACAGTGATGTAGAATCGGTGGGCGGGGCTAAAGAGGCAGCGATGTGTAATGGATGGGCGGGGCTAAACAGACAGGGATGTAGAATCAGTGGGCGGGGCTAAACAGACAGTGATGTAGAATCGGTGGGCGGGGCTAAACAGACAGTGATGTAGAATCGGTGGGCGGGGCTAAACAGACAGTGATGTAGAATCGGTGGACGGGGCTAAACAGACAGTGATGTAGAATCGGTGGGCGGGGCTAAAGAGGCAGCGATGTGTAATCGATGGGCGGGGCTAAACAGACAGTGATGTAGAATCGGTGGGCGGGGCTAAAGAGGCAGGGATGTGTAATCGATGGGCGGGGCTAAACAGACAGTGATGTAGAATCAGTGGGCGGGGCTAAACAGACAGTGATGTAGAATCGGTGGGCGGGGTTAAACAGACAGTGATGTAGAATCGTGGGCGGGGCTAAACAGACAACGATGTAGAATCGGTGGGCGAGGTTAAACAGACAGTGATATATATTGGCTTCAATATAAGCTGTTTTTAGACTAATGAGAACGTTTTGAGTTATGAAACTTACAGGATGTTTTTTAGCACAATGACCTCTTATGTCAAAAGATCAAGGGAATTTTGGTTTCTCAGTTCATGACCCCTTTAATTATCAACATGTCCCATAAAAGCTTGATTCTGCTAGTGATGTTTCAGTGTTTTAGAGGCACTGTATGAGATGTGTGTTATATTGACTCACTCAGACTTGATTCGGCTGGCTCGTGCTGAGGCCGACAGGTTCAGTTCTCCCTCTGAAACACAGAAGAGAAGGAAACGTGAGGAACGGCTCATTACAGGCTG
>CM041814.1:33773912-33776412 GCA_023376895.1 Aspiorhynchus laticeps | reverse complement strand
GTTGATTTTGATTTCATGTTGACTTTAAGTGTCTTGCAAACATAATCCTAAAACCCAGAAACGGCTTGTGATCATGCTGTAGTTCGTTTAAAGCCTTCCTTCAGCTTTTTACTTCTTTTATGCTTTGCAATTCATAAAAGTTGTGTTCATTTGTAACAATTATCATCGTGAACTAAACTTGTGTTGGCCACAGAGCTTATTTTCTGCAATAATCTAATGGAAAATCCAGCTGGGGTTTTGTTGAGGGAACCAGGCGACGTGAACTCACGGGTTAGTCTACAAAACACATCATCCCTTTGTGATCCCTAGCAAGGTTTGAACCTGCAACCTTTCAGTCAGCAGCTCAGATTTTTACTGAGTGAACAGATGTGAATCACAAAAGCTTCAGATTCCCGCCCTACATCAGTGTGCTTAACAACAGACAGACAGGCAGATAAATAGATATACATATATACAGACAGACAGATATACAGACAGACAGGCAGATAGATAGATATACATATATACAGACAGACAGATATACAGATATACAGACAGACAGATATACAGACAGACAGGCAGATAGATAGATATACATATATACAGACAGACAGATATACAGATATACAGACAGACAGATATACAGACAGACAGGCAGATAGACATTAGGGCTGCAACACACGATTATTTTGATAATCGATTAATCTAACGATTATTAGACCGATTAATCGTCGATTATTTCACTGATTAATCAGTAGACTTTGATTGATTATTCAGCTTTTGCAATTAGTTAGAATATTAAGTTATACATATTCTAACATAAATAAAGGTCACTTCAGCTTTAGAAAAGCATATTATGTAATTACAATTATTACACAATTAATTGGTAACACTTTACATTAAGGTTCATTAGTTAACATGACTGCACTGTATTTTATGTATAATCATTTTCTATTCGTAACGTTTTAAATTCATTTTAAATACAGTTTTATATAATTTCCTTGTTTTTATTGTTGTGGTTATTATTTTTAATGTCTATTTCACTTCCTTTTATGTAAAGCACTTGTGTTTTTGAATTTGTTTGTGTATGAAATATGCTATATAAATAAACTTGCCTTGCCTAACATGAATTAATAATGAACAATACTTCTATATCATTTGTTAATCTTAATGTTAATTTCAGCATTTACTAATGCATTATTAAAATCACAAGTTGTTTTTTTACATTGATAAATGCATTGTGAACTAACATGAACAACTGTATTTTTATTAACCAACATTAACAAAGATTAATACTTAAATGTAATAAATGTATTCATGTTAATTAATACATTAACTCATGTTAACAAATGATACCTTATTGTAATGTTACCAATTCATTATAAAAATAGATGTATATGGCACACAAAATGAGATGCCTTAAAACACCTTATAGGGTTATGATAATCAAAACAGCCCTGAGCTAGATCAAGCTTTGATCTCTGCAAACCAAACTCACTTTAATGAAATTATAATTTTTTCCCACTAATAAAAATATTTGATCATTAGCTAGCTCACACTGGAGAGCTGCTTTATAACAGAAAATCAAGTTGTAATTCTAACTGAAAGCGACACTGACTTTCATGTTTAATACCGTAAAGCTGCTTCAATTAAGGCTATCTGTTGCATAAAGTATTATATAAATAAACATAATGTGTCCGAACTCTACTGGAGTAATGTTACGTTACTGAACTGCAGAGCTCATGCAAACATCCACATCGTTGTAATCAGATGCATTTTTAACTGTTGCTTTCACACTGCTGTCAGTTTTTGTTGTTTATTTCGTTACTGAGAGGAAAGCGCGCAATATATATTTACATATTCATCCAAACGCCGCTCAAGTTTGGACGCATTTGCTCTGAAGTGCTGTGTGTGTGTTCTTCTCTTGATCTGCATCCAGGAGGGCTGAACTAGAGTCTTGCGCTACAGCGCCACACTGGTCAAACCGCAGTATTGCAGGCTCTTACATTAGGTCATATGAGATCAAACGACTACTCGACAACAAAAATATTTGTCGACAATTTTTTATTGTCGATATTGTCGATAATGTCGACTAATCGTTGCAGCCCTACTATACATATATACAGACAGACAGACAGATATACAGACAGACAGATATACAGACAGACAGATATATATACAGACAGACAGACAGACAGACAGATATACAGACAGACAGATATACAGACAGACAGACAGACAGACAGACAGATATATATACAGACAGACAGACAGACAGACAGATATACAGACAGACAGACAGACAGATATACAGACAGACAGACAGATATACAGACAGATATACAGACAGACAGACAGATATACAGATATACAGACAGACAGATATACAGACAGACAGACAGATATACAGACAGACAGATATACAGACAGACAGACAGATATACAGACAGACAGATATACAGACAGACAGACAGATATACAGACAGACAGACAGATATACAGACAGACAGATATACAGACA
>CM041814.1:33766412-33771412 GCA_023376895.1 Aspiorhynchus laticeps | reverse complement strand
TGCTGTATGAATATGTTTCACATCTTTTTAAATGACACAATATGTATGTTTGTGAATGATCCTGCTGGTCGCGTGACTCGTGAGGAAGACGGCTCTTACCGAAGCCCAGAAAGCACATGAAGATCAGAACCACGATCCGGTGCAGCAGGTGAGTCGGGTCACACAGCGGGCTCAGGTGCCGCGGCACATCTTCATCATCTTCATCATCATCCAGCAGACCCTCATACTCTCGGCCTGCCATGTTCACGGCCCGCGGTCATGTGACAGCTCTGCCGCGAGTCACGTGATCGCGAGGAAAACAAACAGGTCCGTGAATCATGTGATCGGGAGGAAAACAAAAGGTTAAATATGTCTGAAAAATCGCAGACAATTTTATGAGAGAAAAAAAAATACACTACAGGGTACAGGAAACAGCTTACTATTAATTTTTAAATTTACTACAAAAACAAGGTTTGAGATGACGACATCAAAACTGAACAAATACATAAATACTTTCTTTCCAAAGCTACTTCTGAGAGAGCGAGCCGTTTAGGACGAACCGATTCACTAGGACGAACCGATTCACTAGAATGAGTCTTTCCAAAGCTACTTCTGAGAGAGCGAGACGTTTAGCACGAACCGATTCACTAGGACGAACCGATTCACTAGAATGAGTCTTTCCAAAGCTACTTCTGAGAGAGCGAGCCGTTTAGGACGAACCGATTCACTAGAATGAATCTTTCCAAAGCTACATCTGAGAGAGCGAGCCGTTTAGGACGAACCGATTCACTAGAATGAATCTTTCCAAAGCTACTTCTGAGAGAGCGAGCCGTTTAGGACGAACCGATTCACTAGGACGAACCGATTCACTAGAATTAATCTTTCCAAAGCTACTTCTGAGAGAGCGAGCCGTTTAGGACGAACCGATTCACTAGGACGAACCGATTCACTAGAATGAGTCTTTCCAAAGCTACTTCTGAGAGAGCGAGCCGTTTAGGACGAACCGATTCACTAGGACGAACCGATTCACTAGAATGAGTCTTTCCAAAGCTACTTCTGAGAGAGCGAGCCGTTTAGGACGAACCGATTCACTAGGACGAACCGATTCACTAGAATGAGTCTTTCCAAAGCTACTTCTGAGAGAGCGAGCCGTTTAGGACGAACCGATTCACTAGAATGAATCGAACCTTTCAAAGCTAAATATGCGGAAAAGAGGAGTGTTTAAGACGAAGCGGTTTGATTTAGGATTTATCAGCGCTGTACGAGACGAGAGAGTCGACTGTGTGGTTTTACTGTAAGGTAATACACAAATGACACATTAATATCAGCGACTGTTGAGCTTCATTGCTAAGCGCGGAGAAAAGTAGTATCAGTATCAGTGTATCAGCTTTCATAACAATAACCGAAGCAGTCATATGACAAACGTTTCAAAGAAGACAGAAGTATGAAGTGTTTAACTTACAGTTTGTGACTGTTTGGATGCAGTATAACACATCTGGATCACTGGCCATAACTCTGAAATCAGAAATATGATGCTAAGAGTTGATCAAAGAGATGTAATCTGGCTCAGATGAAGACAGGAGTCGTGTTTTTCTGTTGATTAAGGAATAATACAAGCAAAGGAAATATGCAAAGACTGAGTAAAAGTTAAAAAGTACAAGTATATGGTCAAAAACACACTTTACTGAAAGTAAAAAAGTGCAGCTTTAAATTGTAAAAAAAAAAAAAAAAAAAAAAAAAAAAATCATATTCCCAATGCAAAATTAATTAAATTGCATAAACTGTTATGTCGGATGGATATACAAAGGTTTGGTTAAAGAGGGAATACAGAACAACACAGTGGCTAAGATGTCAAACACATCCAGCGAGTGCAACAGTTATTAAAGTGGAACACAAAAATGTATTATTAGTTTAATAAAATAATAAATAAAATAATGCAAATGTATCATTAGGCCTATTTATTATGGTGGAACACACAAAGTACATATTTAAAGGGACAGTTCACCCAAAAATAAACTAAATTATGTCATAATTTCCACTCCCTAATGTTGTTTCAGACCTGTATGAGATATTTTGATGAATGTTGGTAACCAGACAGCTGCTGGCCTCCATTGACTTCCATAGTATTTATTTGTTTGTTTATTCGTTCCATACTATTTAATCAATGAAAGAGCCATTAAGTGGTTTCGGCGCATGAGAAGTCCAGCTTACACATGGATGAATATATAGAGTATAGATGAAGTAGTATTCCCTCAAAATCAACTTTTCTTGTTTTTTTTATGAACTCGATACAATATAGTCGTCAATATCTGCTTCCATCATAGTATTCCTTTCTAAAAATCCCTTATAGCTTACTAATAAAAGCCAGATGCTTAATGACCTCCAGCAGGTGACTTCATTTAAGAGAGGAACAGATGTGGATGTATCTGTGTAAGCTGTAGTTCTTCTCGTGACTGGGTTGAGTCTGTTCTCTCCTGATCTGTAGCAGTGGTTTCACGGAGGTCCGGTCAGATCTTGTTCAGATGTTGAGAGTGATCCACACTCATCTGGAAAGCATCATCTCACGCTTGTGTTACGCAACAGCGCTCCTCTTTATAAACAGCAGCAGCGCAGGACTGAGATCTTCTCCAGAGCGGATCATGAAGGCGTTCTGCTCTCTTTGGCTGCTTCTGTCTCTGGTCGAGCTCGGTCCGGCTCCGCCCGCGTCTCAGGAGCCTCCGCTGGCGTGCAGAGGGGCCGCGGATCCAGCGCCGACACAGCCTGAGGTAAAACAAGCTGAAAGATCTGATCTGAAGTCAAGACTCGCTGAACTCCAGCTGAACAGTTTCTGAAGAAAAACTGGTTTCTTTGTGCAGAACTCACCACAGTGAGCGGGTGACTGGGTTTACTGTGAGCTGTTTGGGCGTTGCTAAGTGGTTACCATGTTTTAGGTGGTTGTTAGGGTGTTACTAAGTGGTTACCATGTTTTGGGTGGTTGTTAGGGTGTTACTAAGTGGTTACCATGTTTTGGGTGGTTGTTAGGGTGTTGCCAAGTGGTTACCACATTCTTTTGGGTTGTTGTTAGGGTGTTACTAAGTGGTTACCATGTTTTGGGTGGTTGTTAGGGTGTTGCCAAGTGGCTACCATGTTTTGGATAGTTGTATGAGTTTTGCTAAGTGGTTACCACATTCTTTTGGGTTGTTGTTAGGGTGTTGCTAAGTGGTTACCATGTTTTGGGTGGTTGTTAGGGTGTTACTAAGTGGTTACCATGTTTTGGGTGGTTGTTAGGGTGTTACTAAGTGGTTACCATGTTTTGGGTGGTTGTTAGGGTGTTGCCAAGTGGTTACCACATTCTTTTGGGTTGTTGTTAGGGTGTTGCTAAGTGGTTACCATGGTTTGGGTGGTTGTTAGGGTGTTGCCAAGTGGCTACCATGTTTTGGATAGTTGTATGGGTTTTGCTAAGTGGTTACCACATTCTTTTGAGTGGTTGTTAGGGTGTTGCTAAGCAGTTACCATGTTTTGGGTGGTTGTTAGGGTGTTGCCAAGCGGCTACCATGTTTTGGATAGTTGTATGGGTTTTGCTAAGTGGTTACCACATTCTTTTCAGTGGTTGTTAGGGTGTTGCTAAGCAGTTACCATGTTTGGGTAGTGATTAGGGTGTTGCTAAGCGGTTACCATGTTTTGGGTAGTTGTTAGGGTGTTGCTAAGTGCTTACCATATTTTGGATAGCTGTAAGGGTTTTTCTAAGTGGTTACCACATTCTTTTGGGTGGTTGTTAGGGTATTGCTAAGCAGTTACCATGTTTTGGGTAGTGGTTAGGGTGTTGCTAAGTGGTTTCCACATTATTTTGGGTGGTTGTTAGGGTGTTGCTAAGCGGTTACCATGTTTTGGGTAGTTGATAGGGTGTTGCTAAGTGGTTACCACATTCTTTTGGGTGGTTGTTAGGGTGTTGCTAAGCGGTTACCATGTTTTGGGTTGTAGTTAGGTTGTTGCTAAGCAGTTACCAAGTTTTGGGTGGTTGTTAGTGTTTTTCTAAGTGGTTGCCACATTCTTTTGGGTGGTTGTTAGGGTGTTGCTAAGCGGTTACCATGTTTTGGGTAGTTGATAGGGTGTTGCTAAGCGGTTTCCATGTTCTTTTGGGTAGTTGATAGGGTGTTGCTAAGCGGTTTCCATGTTCTTTTGGGTGGTTGCAAGGTTATTCTGTTTGGTTTCTTGCTGTCTTGTGTGCAGATCTTCTGTGATCTTCAGTGGGTTTTTCCAGAAAGCAGGTTAACTTCCCTTCATATAAATCTCCAAACTCTTGGATATTAAACTAAACCTTTCTTTATCAGTTCCACAAACACGTGCAGGAGTAAGCTGAGTCACGATTATGTTCACAGTAAACACACCAACACATCGGCTGCATCTCAAAGCTTAGGCTGCTGACTTGTTTCCTCGCTGCCCTTATCAGGCAATGACTTCTGACAGTGTTTAAGCACTAAAATACATCACATAACAGACTTCCGAGACAGCATCACAATCTAATGATCTGCAACAAAATACAGTGCTCTGTGATGATAACTAAATCATTTAATTACAACAATTAGGGGTCGACCGATAATAGTTTTTCAGTGCTAGTATGATATAATGATTACTACAGATCAAGTAAACCAATAACCGATATTGTGAACTGATATGTCTGATGTATAAAAATGAATGTTGAAATTAAGAATAACAAGGGCTCTGACAAAAATTCTTTAAATATTTATAAATTATTTTATCGGCAAATCAGTTTTGAAAATGACCGATAATCATAAAAATGCTCAATATCAGCACCGATAATCGGTCGACCCCTAACTACAATGCTAATTTATCACTAGTAATGACATCAAATGTGGAAAACTGTGGTCAAAAACATGCGTCTCTCTGTGTGTGTGTGTGTGTGTGTGCGCGAGCGAGTGATGTGTGTGGGTTAATGTGCATCAATTAAAGCAGCGCATTAATATAGAACGGTGATTAGACTTGGAACTAGCTGTGCATTAAATGGTTTTACGGCATACCTG
>CM041814.1:33733912-33761412 GCA_023376895.1 Aspiorhynchus laticeps | reverse complement strand
GTGAATGGGTGCCGTCAGAATGAGAGCTGATAAAAACATCACAATAATCCACACCACTCCAGTCCATCAGTTAACATCTGGAGAAGACGAAAGCTGAAACAAATCCAGCATTAAGACGTTTATAACTAAAATACATAATGCATAATAACTCTTCCTCCAGAGAAAAGTGCATCTGCTGTTGTCTCTCACATCAAAATCCAGCCACATATTAGTTCAGAGCTGTTTTGTCTTGTAAACGCTGCTTGATCTGATGCAGATTTCTCTCCTGATTCAGACCAGAACACTTTTACACTGAGGAAGAGTTATGGATTATGGACTTTATGGTATTTTAGTTAAAACCGTCTTAATTAGGGCTGTACGATTAATGGAAATCGAACCGCAATCACGATTAGAGACGAGTGGCAGTTCATTCAGCACATTTTCCACTTGTTCTTACTTAAAAACGAATGAATCAGCCTGAAACCTATGCAACACTTTAATGATTGACTAAAGTAACAGTTCTTTATTTACACAAAGTAAACAAATCTTTTCTGTGATTAAGTAATTAAGTAAATTCTGTAAACGTAGTAATACCATTATAATCTTCCCTGCTGAAAAAAACAGTAGAACCATCCCAAAACACTCAAATGTAATGGATTTAAGGGTTATAATGGGAATTGTATTGGTTTTAATATAATGGTGTATACTGGCATTTGATGGATTCTATTGGTGGGATGTGACACAGTAATTCATATTGCATTAATGCCCAAAACACACTATAAAAAGGACTTTTGTAATGTTTTAATGGAAACCATATGAATTTCTGTGCTGGTTTCTATTGTTTTTTTTCAGCAGGGTAATGATACCCATGTGCTGCACACTATTGACAATATTAAGCTGAAGCTTGACTTTGCAAAACTAAAATCACAATTAGATATTTTCCCCAAATCACACAGCCCTAGTCTTAATGCTGGATTTGTTTCTCTCTTAAGATGTTAACTGATGGACTGGAGTGCTGTGGATTATTGGTGTGGACTCTCATTCTGACGGCACCCATTCACTTGCATTGCTGAGACACTGATGCAGCGACACATCTCTTTTTCAGCCTGTACTTCTCAGAACAATGTTGGAGTTCAATAAATCTGTAGTTTCAGATCATCTGATAGTGAGAGCTAGTGTGGGGGGTGTTGATGGCTCACCCTCTCCACAGCGGGCACGAACTGTTTGGGGATGTTGGTCCCGACGGTCTCGTCGCTGAACTCCAGCTTTGTGTAATTCTCAGGGTCCAGCGGCTCCAGGACACCAGTCACTTTACCGTACTGCCCCGAGCCTCCAGACTGCTTCTTATGGGTGAAATCAAACCTGCAGCATAAAGCACCACCCACCTGCATTAGTGCTGGACTACACACATATTCACTAGTGCGGTGTATCATCAGAGATTTGACCGATATCGTGGCACAGTGTTGCCAACTAATTTTCAGGGAAAGTTGCTAAAGGAAGGTCGATTTTGTTGACGTCATTATGTAATCATGATGCAAATTTGTGTCACTACAAAGTTTTATATTAGTATTAGCTAGTAAACTAGTAAAACTACACATTCTGAGCAGTTATAGTGTTAAACAGTGTATTAGTAGTTAGTTAGTGTGCCACACTCTTAAGAAAAGTCTGTAGAATAGTGCACAATCTACTGTGTTAATATGAAGGAATTTTCCTTATTGATTTCTTACAGGTTTTAACCTGCATTTTAAATTGTATTTTCAGGTTACAATGGATAATATCCTGGAAAATTACTATATAATACCTTTTCCTAGATATTTTTCTTACAGTGTACTACCTGATCAAACAATCACAGGTACAAGCTACTAACAAGGTGTATCAACGAGCAATTATTCAATTATTACTATGATTATTAAATTTATCAATTGCAAATAGCAGCTAACTTAATTCATGTAATGTGTGTGTACTGCTACGCATCTTTAATTTCCTCTTTTTGTGTAATTTAGTTGGAAAATGTGTGTTTTTTTATAGTTTGAGTCACTTATCAAAAGTTGCTAAAAGTTGCCAAATAAATATATAACTAGCTAAACTTGTTGCTAGGTGCTTTTGGAAGAAAAAGTTGCTAAATTTAGCAACAAAATAGCTAAGTTGGTAACACTGCGTGCGCAGCAGTGGACCGCGCTTAATCTGAATACTAACACAGAGTAGAAAAGTACAAGGTTTCCAAAAAAATTGATGAATGGAGTATAATATATAGACTCATATTTCCACTGTGAATAAACGTGCTTGCTTTCTGAAAACACCGGTTTAGCAATATTCTATTCTCACAAAAGTCTAATTCATTTACGAGAGAGAGGCTTGTATCTATGAATTACCACCGTTTTTGCCATGTTTCTCTATTAACAGTGAAGCTGTGGCTTTAGACACAATGATACCAGCTCCTTGTTGAGAAAGATAACACAGCTGTTCAGTGATTAAGATATTTTATTGATTAAATTACAGGGCTGAGAAGTTTGTTGCTGAATGTCCGTGACAGTGTATTAGTTTATTATAAATCTTCTCATTATTATTTTTTAAATGTAGAGAGTTTGTTCATTTGTGCAATGATAACCTACCAGCAATGTTAAGATGATTTTTGTAATATATTAGAATGAGCACATTACAATATACAGTGGCATGCAAAAGTTTGTGAACCCCTTGCAGAATCTGTGAAAATGTGAATAATTTTAACAATATAAGAGAGATCATACAAAATGCATGTTATTTTTTATTTAGTACTGTCCTGAGTAAGATATTTTACATAAAATATGTTTACATATAGTCCACAAGACAAAAAAATAGCTGAAATTATTCAAATAACCCCCCTTCAAAAGTTTGGGAACCCTTGGTTCTTAATACTGTGTGAGGTTACCTGATGATCCACGACTGATCTTTTGTTTTGTGTTGGTTGTTCATGAGTCCCTTGTTTGTTCTGAACAGTTGAACTGAGCACTGTTCTTCAGACAAATCCTCCACGTTCTGTAGATTCTGCAGTTTTCCAGCATTTTTGCATATTTGAACCCTTTCCAGCAGTGACTGTATGATTTTGAGATCCATCTTTTCACACTGAGGACAATTGATGGACTCAAACACAACTATTAAAAAAGGTTCAAACATTCACTGATGCTCCAGAAGGAAACACGATGCATTAAGAGCCGGGGCGTGAAAACTTTTTGAATTTGAAGATCAAGGTAAATTGTACTTAATTTGTCTTCGGGAAACATGCAAGTATCTTCTGTTGCTTCCGAAGGGCAGTAATAAATGGAAAAAAATATATATTTCAACAAAAGAAAAAAGTTGGAAATCTTCATCCTGTTCAAAAGTTTTCACCCCCGGCTCTTAATGCATCGTGTGTTCTTCTGGAGCATCAGTGAATGTTTGAACCTTTTTTAATAGTTGTGTTTGAGTCCATCAATTGTCCTCAGTGTGAAAAGATGGATCTCAAAATCATACAGTCACTGCTGGAAAGAGTTCAAATATGCAAAAATGCTGGAAAACTGCAGAATCTACAGAACGTGGAGGATTTGTCTGAAGAACAGCTCAGTTCAACTGTTCAGAACAAACAAGGGACTCATGAACAACCAACACAAAACAAAAGAACAGTCGTGGATCATCAGGTAACCTCACACAGTATTAAGAACCAAGGGCTCCCAAACTTTTGAAGGGGGTTATTTGAATAATTTCAGCTATTTTTTTGTCTTGTGGACTATATGTAAACATATTTTATGTAAAATGTCTTACTCAGGACAGTACTAAATAAAAAATAACATGCATTTTGTATGATCTCTCTTATTTTGTTAAAATTATTCACATTTTCACAGATTCTGCAAGGGGTTCACAAACTTTTGCATGCCACTGTAAATGTATTAGAACGAGTACATTATTATTTATGAGCTTAAAAACAAGATGCAAACAATCAGAATATTGTACCTGGGGCTGTTTCATAAAATACACTAAGAAAAGCGGGGATTAAAGTCCAAAACCTGATTTTAAATAACCTAACAAATCAATCGGGACTAAAGCGGGTTCATAAACGAATTCAATCCAGGTTTAATATGATGTGCACGCTTATTCTTAAGCAGCCTTTAATGTCGGTCATGGATCAAACAGAGAATATATCTGTGCTGTTTAATGCATTTGAGACGTTGTGTTTTCCTCAGTGCATAACTGACACGTCACAGTCATATTCTTCATCTGTAAATGTTAGAAAGTCATAAATATATCCATTTTGCTGTCAGGAGTGAACGAGCGCTGCCGAGCGCTAAAGAGACGGACCGCAGTAGAATAATATTTTGAACAATGTTGGTAACCATATATACACGAGCAGGCAAAAGTTTAATGTTTTTAAAGAAGTCTCTTCTGCTCAGCAAGCCTGCATTTATTTGATCTAAAATACAGCAAAAACAGTAAAATTGTGAAATATTTTTGCTATTTAAAACAGCTGTTTTCTATGTGAATATCTGTTAAACTGTAATATATTTCTGTGATCAAAGCTGTATTTTCAGCATCATTACTGCAGTCTTCAGTGTCACATGATCTTCAGAAATCATAATAATATGCTGATTTGCTGCTCAAGAAACATTTATTATTATTATCAATGTTGAAAACAGTTGAATACATTTTTTCAGGATTCTTTTATGAACAAAGATCAAAAGATCTGCATTTATCTGAAATAAAAAGCTTTTGTAACACACTATATCATTTTTTGGGAAATAAATTAATACTTTTATTTATCAAGGATGCTTTAAATTGATCAAAAGCGATGATAAATACATTTATAATGCTACAAAAGCAAAAAATAAATATAATTAAAAAAAATATTTTTTATTTTAGTATATTATTATGATTTCTGAAGATCATGTGACACTGAAGACTGGAGTAATGATGCTGAAAATACAGCTTTGATCACAGAAATAAATTACAGTTTAACAGATATTCAAATAGAAATATTTAATAGTAAAAATATTTCACAATTGTACTGTTTTTGCTGTATTTTGGATGAAATCAATGCAGGCTTGCTGAACAGAAGAGACTTATTTAAAAACATTAAAAATCTTGCTGTTCAAACACTTGACTGCTAGTGTATATATGATTACCAACATTGTTCAAAAATATTCTTTTGTTTTCATCAGAAGAAAAAAGGTAAAATTTGATCATTTTTAGCTTTATAATCCATCACAAAGTGTCCAGTGTTTCAGCTGCGGTGTCTCTTTAAGAGGGCGGGGCTTCTGCACAAAACAGAAGTGACTCCGCCTGTAACTGTTACAGTCTGAAGATCCCAGCATTTCTTCATCTTTTGTTTGTTCAACATTTCTTCACCACCTCCTTCGTTTTCTGACCTGTGAATCACATGATCTTGCTGACAGAAGAGACTGTATGTGTAAAAACATTGAAAATCTTGCTGTTCAAACACTGACTGCTATGTATGATATAATTACCAAGCATTGTTCAAAAATCTCTCAGGTGTGTGTTTTCATCAGAACGCAAGGAAGGTAACAATGTCCGATCATTTTTAGACCTTTATAGCCCATTCACTAACTTCATCACAAAGTGCTCCGACGTGTTTCGGCTGCAGGTGGTCCTCTGCATCACCTCAAGAGCGTCGGCGGCTTCTGCCCCAAACAAGGAGTTCGGACTGCAGCTGGTGCACAAGATCCCAGCATTTCTTCATCTTTTGTTTGTTCAACATTTCTTCACCACCTCCTTCGTTCTGACCGTGATCACATGATCTTGCTAACGCCCGGTAACCCTTGTGTTGACAGGATGTGGCTGCAGGAGGCAGGAAGTCCAGCGCTGTGCCTCTCTCCGGTGACGGTACTGGGCTCAGTGGCAGACGCAGGTAGGACATGTCTTCAGCATCCATGGAGACTAATGGAGCTCTAACACCACTAACCCGCTCGACCAGTGCGGAGCTCAGGTGGCCCTGCATCACCTCAACACCATCCACGGCTCGCCCCACAGGGTGTTTTAACATTTAGCAGGTGCTTACAAGGCCAAGCGTAGGTCTAGGTTCATTCACTCTATTCAGTCCACCGCACCTGTGAGGTGTGTTATGCACTAATACAGCCCGGTTTCCCAAAGTGGGGTTGACAGGACCCCTGGTGGCTGCGTGAGGCAGGAAGTACAGCCTGGACTTCTCCGTGACGGACTGGGCCAGTGGCAGCGCGGTACGCTTCTTCACATCCATAACTAATGTAGCTGAATTAATAACCAAATAACCAAAATGACCAGTTTTTGCAAATGGATGCTAGTACTGATACTAAACACTTCATTCATGGCAAGCTGTTTTAACATTTAATCCTTAAAACCAACTAGTATCTATTTTCACGCTACTAGTACTCATTAAAAAAGTATTGTGGAACAACTGTAATACATTGTAAATTCCCAAAGTGGGGTTCACGAACCCCTGGTGGTTCGTGAGGGAATTTTCTGGGGGTTTGTGAGTTGGTAACAAGGTATGCCTATATAGTGTATACATATTAGCAGAAACCTTAATAAAAAATAACAAAAATAAAGTTTTTGCAAATGGATGTTAACATGTTTATACAATGTGTCATGTAAGCTATTTAAATATCTTAAATGTATAAATATCAGGGGGTATCTTTTTGAGTAAACCCTTGTGTTCGGCTGACAAAAGTATTGTGGAAAACCCCTGCACTAATATATGTGACCACGAATTACAAAACCAGTCATAAGGGTCAGTTTTTGGATAATTTTCTGAGTGTAATGCATAACAATAGCTGATATAGCTGTAAATATTACAGAAACTTTAATTGATAAAAATAGTTTTTAAAGTTAAACATGCAAATGTGCCAGAAATATTTACTTAAAATATCAGGGGGTACTTTGAGTAAACAATTGTGTTCGGCTGACAAAAGTTTGAAAACCCCTGCACTAATATATGTGACCACGAACCACAAAACCAGTCATAAGGGTCAATTTTTGGAAACTGAAGTTCTTATGCAATGCATCTGAAAGCTGAATCAAATAATCTAAGTTCCATTGATGTATGGTTTGTTATGATAGGACAATATTTGTAAATATCTTCATGGAATCATGAGGGTCTTAAATAATCCTAATGATTTTTGGCATAAAAGAAAATCATGTTTAATTTTGACTCATACACTGTAGTTGTTAGCAATGCATATTGCTAATCAAATATTACCTGTGTTACTGATGACTGCTTTTGTGCTGCAGGGACACATTTACTGAACTATCGTAGTCATGGTACATGATCTTAATATCCTAATGCTTCCTCCGTTGTGAGCCTAAAAGAAAAATGTATAACTGTCCGTGCTGCACTGCATACACTGTATTGTTGGCTATTGCTACAAATATCACCTGTGTTACTTATGACAACTTTTGTGCTGCAGGGACACATATATGAGTCCTGTTGTGGATTCAATTTTGCCTAAGCTTAATATCATTAACGTTTCCTACAATGTATGTATATCCATTGTGCGAAACTCTAAACTGTCCGTGCTAACAGCGCTTTGTTTCGACGATTGTCATCGTTATTAACAAGCTTTATAGAAATTGAATCCTTTGTGGATCCTCCTAATGGGTTCATTCGTCTTTCTCTATTTCTTTGACAAATGGCAGCGTCTCAGTCTCACGCGCGCTGCATGTGAGTTAACCACGCCCACTTATTTGCATTTCGCGTATACACGGAATAAAAACAAATCTGTTACGGTGCACATTTTATCCAGCGGTAATGATATATACCGTCATAATACTAGGGTGCCAAATTATTTTACAGACCTGTTCCACATGTACATACGATGTACTTATAGTAATAACTAGGTACTAACCCTGAGCCTAGCCTATATAGTTACCTTATACTACCCAGTACTTTCTTGGGTAAGTACACTGTAATTACACATACTGTAAAATAAAGTGTAACCCATTCTAGTCAGAACTACTTGATATCTGAATGACCGATTTTTGAAATGTGTTTCTAGCTGTAGAATAGTTACTAGTCACTATTGAAATAAGTACTAGTAGCATTAAAGGAGACATATTATGCCCTTTTTTACAATGAGTTAATGAGTCTCAGGTGTCCCCAGAATGTGTCTGAAGTTTCAGCTCAAAATACCCCACAGATCATATATTATATCATGTGCAAATGTATATTTTTAGTGGAAGCAGAAACAGGCTGTTTTCGTGCCTGTTTCTTTAAATGCAAATGAGCTGCTGCTCTCCCCGCCCCTTTTCCAGAATAGAGCTGCGCCACTTCAGCTCGTACCTGCTAAATAACATCAATAAATGGTTCTGATTGCTCATGTGTCTCGCTCTGAAGATCATGCGTTTAAACAGTGTTCAGTGCTAAACTTCTGATGGTTTTCTGAGCGCAACACATCCGAAGCACACAGTTAGCATGTTTTACTCAATCGGCTGTCACAGCATGGTGATTAGAACTAGTCTAACAACCGTTGTTGCTTGTGAAAATCACACGAGTTACAAAAGCAGTCAGTTATGTCTGTGAAGGTGTGATTATACTTACAGATCTAAGTGTGGCAGCAGCATATAGTAAATAAATCAATGAAATGCACTTTGCTCTCGTCTCCTCTGAGACTCTAAATCAGTGTTCAGTGCTTGTTTTTTCAGACAAACTTGCAGAAACAAGTTAGCATGTTTTAACTCAATCTTTCACTATGGTATTAGAATCTTTTTCACCGTTTCCTTGGTTGGTGAAGATGCAAAGTGACGGCGCAGCGGGTGGAAACTTATAGCACTTAAAGGGTGGTTATATTATAAGTGAAGATCCCTTTGCCATGTCACCTTTAAGGGAGCGAAATCAGACGCGCTATGTTTTAAGGATTCAGACACTTGTTGAAAAAGGCTTACTATACGGTCAAAGTTATTGGGTTAATCCATTTTCACGTTTCCTTGGTTGGTAAGATGCAGCTGGGGACCTGATTCTAGCACTTAAAACCTGGAAAAGTCAGATTTTCATGCTCACCTTTAATTATAAATACTAGTCATGTTTTAGACCGTGAATTAAAATGCTCAGAATGAGTCTTTCCATACGGTCAATAAATGCACATTTTAAATGTTTTGCTTTAGTAAATTTAGCTGACATTATTCTCCTCACTCCTCAACACGCAATGTTAGCTAATTATTATTACTATCAGCATATTCCGTCATTAAAAGCTCAGATTAGAGTGCTTTCAGCATATATTGCACGTTAACATGTTACAAATAATGTAACTTTATGCAAGTCTTGTAGTAACACGCATGTTGCATTAATCAAAAATATTCCGTCATTAACTAATTAAGTGCTTTCCATTATTTTAACAAATAATGTACTTTCCAAGCTTTAGAAACATGCCTGACATACAGATATTTTTGTAATACCAATGTCACATCAGAAAAAAAAGTTACATTAATTTCCTGATTCAAAGTTTGACTGATAAAATTCATTTTATTTTTATTTAATTTAATTATTTATTTATTTAATTTTAAAATATAATAGTATTATCACACTTTATTATTTTATTTTAAAAAAATAACTAACTGAATAAAGTGCAATAATATTATCACTCTTATTAATTAATTTTTATAGTTATATTTAATGGGTCACTCTATGTGCAGTGTGAGGACCAGACCAAATCTCCAGGTTCTCTTATGAGGCCAGGCTGAAAAACTGTGTGTGTGTGTGTGTGTCGTGCGTGCGTGTCTGTGTGTGCGTGTGTGTCTCTGTGTGTGTGTCTCTGTGTGACGTGTGTGTCTCAGGGCCCGGCGCTGCGGTGCTCGGCGGAGGTGATGTTCCCCAGGACGGAGCAGCACAGTGGTCCTGAGGTGCAGCTGCGCTGTGAGGCCCTGCAGCAGATCAACAGCACAGCAGAGGACCAGGCTTTCTACCAGAAATACATCACGCCCGACAGCGCCGTCTCCGCACAACACTTACCAGGTGTGACCAACACTAACACACCTACACTGCGTGCATGATTAGTAGACACGTTGATATTCTGATCATAGCACATTTTACCAATTCCAAGCCACATTAATCTTAATAACTACTATTAATTAAGTGATATATAATTGTCCATGAAGCTGGAAGTGAAAAACTCCTTATATTCAAGCGTGCAGAATTATTAGGAAGGTTTTCTTTTACAGATAAAATGAGCCAAAAAAAAAAGGGATTTAACTCTATTACTAAATGCCCATGAGAAGGATGAAATACTAATGCAATACCAGAATTAGTAAAGTTAAGACATGACCATTGGACAGCGAAATGCTCATTGGGTCAGCGGGGTCAGAAAAAAACGAGTGGAGAATGAAAAGACATGTGACCTGCAAAAGAATGAAGAATTAGGTGAGGAAAGCATTTAGTCTCCAGAAGAACAAGGTGTCAGGTTCTCAGAGACTTTGCTTGGGTAAAACATCCTAAAAAATGACCCTCACTTAATAAGAATAACATGCTGAAGTGTTGTGAAATACATTAAGACTGATTTTTATAGGCTTTATAGACAGATGAGTTGTGAGTGACTCTTGAAGGACCAGCATCACGTCCTCTTGTGCCACTGTTTGAAGAATATATCTTCCAGAATCTGGCAGTAAGTTTGGGGATTTTTTTTTTAGTCCATCTCTGCAAGACATACTTTTCAGGATAGGAGATAGGACAAAAAATGGACTCCCAAAACTTTCTGGAAGATAAATTCTTGAAATGTGGTGCTGGTCCTTCAAGAGTCACTCAACTTATCTGTCCATAAAGCCTATAAAAATTAGTCTTAATGTATTTCACAACACTTCAGCATGTTATTCTTATTAATTGAGGGTCATTTTTAGGATGTTTTACCCAAGCAATGTCTCTGAGAACCTGACACATTGTTCTTCTGGAGATCTGAAGATTGCACTTCTGGAGACTAAATGGTTCCTGATGGTTTTGCACCTAATTCTTCACATTAATTCTTCATTCTTTTGCAGTTAACATGTGTCTTTTCTTCTCCATCTGTTTTTTTCTGCTGACCCAATGAGCATTTCGCTGTCCAATGGTCATGCCTTAACTTTGCTAATTCTAGTATTTCATCCTTCTCATGGGCATTTAGTCATTTTTGACTTTTAGTCCGAGTTAAATCTCTTTTTATCTGTAAAAGAAAACCTTCCTAATAATTCTGCACGCCTGAATATAAGGAGTTTTTCACTTCCAGCCTTCATGGACAATTGTATATCACTTACATATGATTAAATACAACATTAATAGTAGTTATTAAGATTTGTAATTGGTAAAATGTGCTTGAAAAAAAAAATTATGATCAGAATATCAACGTGCCTAATAATCATGCACGCACTGTACACCTGACACCACAGTCCCACAATGCACTGCAGCAGCCTCTCTCTCTCTGTGGTGTGTGCAGACAGCTACGGTAACATGAGCGAGGACATGCAGCCGTTCTGGCGTTTGGCTCGTGTGGCCGCGTCCTTCATCATGCTCCGAGAGTCCAGTGAGAACACAGAGTTCAACATGGTTCAGGTGGCCAGCATCACACAGCAGGTCAGTGCAGACGCTCGATAATACTCGATCAAAACACACTCGCCCAGACTGAGGTGCGTGCAGACGCTCGACAATACTCGATCAAAACACACTCGCCCAGACTGAGGTGCATGCAGACGCTCGACAATACTCGATCAAAACACACTCGCCCAGACTGAGGTGCGTGCAGACACTCGACAATACTCGGTCAAAACACACTCGCCCAGACTGAGGTGCGTGCAGACGCTCGACAATACTCGATCAAAACACACTCGCCCAGACTGAGGTGCGGTGCAGACGCTCGACAATACTTCGATCAAAACACACTCGCCCAGACTGAGGTGCGTGCAGACGCTCGACAATACTCGATCAAAACACACTCGCCCAGACTGAGGTGCGTGCAGACGCTCGACAATACTCGGTCAAAACACACTCGCCCAGACTGAGGTGCGTGCAGACGCTCGACAATACTCGATCAAAACACACTCGCCCAGACTGAGGTGCGTGCAGACGCTCGACAATACTCGATCAAAACACACTCGCCCAGACTGAGGTGCGTGCAGACGCTCGACAATACTCGGTCAAAACACACTCGCCCAGACTGAGGTGCGTGCAGACGCTCGACAATACTCGATCAAAACACACTCGCCCAGACTGAGGTGCGTGCAGACGCTCGACAATACTCGATCAAAACACACTCGCCCAGACTGAGGTGCGTGCAGACGCTCGACAATACTCGATCAAAACACACTCGCCCAGACTGAGGTGCGTGCAGACGCTCAACAATACTCGATCCAAAACACACTCGCCCAGACTGAGGTGTGTGCAGACGCTCGTCAATACTCGATCAAAACACACTCGCCCAGACTGAGGTGCGTGCAGACGCTCAACAATACTCGGTCAAAACACACTCGCCCAGACTGAGGTGCGTGCAGACGCTCGACAATACTCGATCAAAACACACTCGCCCAGACTGAGGTGCTGTGCAGACGCTCGACAATACTCGATCCAAACACACTCGCCCAGACTGAGGTGCGTGCAGACGCTCGACAATACTCGATCCAAACACACTCGCCCAGACTGAGGTGCGTGCAGACGCTCGACAATACTCGATCAAAACACACTCGCCCAGACTGAGGTGCGTGCAGACGCTCGACAATACTCGATCAAAACACACTCGCCCAGACTGAGGTGCGTGCAGACGCTCGACAATACTCGATCCAAAACACACTCGCCCAGACTGAGGTGCGTGCAGACGCTCGACAATACTCGATCAAAACACACTCGCCCAGACTGAGGTGCGTGCAGACGCTCGACAATACTCGATCAAAACACACTCGCCCAGACTGAGGTGCGTGCAGACGCTCGACAATACTCGATCAAAACACACTCGCCCAGACTGAGGTGCGTGCAGACGCTCGACAATACTCGATCAAAACACACTCGCCCAGACTGAGGTGCGTGCAGACGCTCGACAATACTCGGTCAAAACACACTCGCCCAGACTGAGGTGCGTGCAGACGCTCGACAATACTCGATCAAAACACACTCGCCCAGACTGAGGTGCGTGCAGACGCTCGACAATACTCGATCAAAACACACTCGCCCAGACTGAGGTGCGTGCAGACGCTCGACAATACTCGGTCAAAACACACTCGCCCAGACTGAGGTGCGTGCAGACGCTCGACAATACTCGATCAAAACACACTCGCCCAGACTGAGGTGCGTGCAGACGCTCTGACAATACTCGGTCAAAACACACTCGCACCAGACTGACGGTGCGTGCAGACGCTCGACAGATACTCGGTCAAAACATCACTCGTCCAGACTGTAGATGAGTGCAGACGCTCGACAATTACTGATCAAAACACACTCGTCCAGACTGAGGTCCCTGCAGACGCTCGACAATACTCAGGTCATAAGTACACACTCGCCCAGTACTGAGGTGCGTAGCAGATAGCTCGACAATACATTGTATCGGGTCAAAATTACACATTTTTCGACCCTTATGACTGAGTTTTGTGCGTCCAGACGCTCGACAATACTCGTTATCAAGTTTTTCATTCGCCCAGACTGAAGGAGAATGCATAATCATGCTGCGATTTTAATACTCGATCAAGATACTATCACTCGCCCAGATTTTTTGTTTGTGCAGACGCTCGATTTTAATTTTAGTTCGTCATTTTTCATATTTTATTACACAGTTTTCGTTTTTAGACTGAGGTGCGTGCACTTTGACGCTTCGACAATACTTCTGATCAAGAACACACTCGCCCAGACTGAGGTGCGTGCAGATCGCTCGCACATTTTATCACAAAATTCACACTCGCCCAGACTGAGGTGCGTGCAGACGCTCGACAATAAATCAAATACACACTCGCAGACTGAGGTGCGTGCAGACGCTCGACAATACTCGATTTAAAATCACTCGCCCAGACTGAAATGCGTGCAGACGCTCGACAGATCACTCGATTCAAGACTACAGCCTCCTTCCAGACTTGAAGGTGCGTGCAGACGCTCGACAATACTCGATCAAAACACACTCGCCCAGACTGAGGTGCGTGTTAGACGCTAAACAATACTCGGTCAAAACTTACTCGAAATCCAGACTGAGGTGCGATGCAGATCAGCTCGTTTCAATACTCGGTCAAAGACACACTCGTCAAAACTGAGGTGCGTGCAGACGCTCGACAATACTGACCAAAACTTACACGTCGCTCAGACTGAGGTGTTGCAGACGCTCGACAATACTCGTCAAAACACACTCGCCCAGACTGAGGAGCGTGCATTACTGATCGACTTTATACTGCATGTTTCAATAACACACTCGTCCAGACTGAGGTGCGTGCAGACGCTCGACAATACTCGATCAAAACTACACTCATGTCCAGACTTGAGGTGTGTGCAGACGTCGACAATACTCGGTCAAAACACACTTGCCCAGTACTGAGTGCGTGCATTACGCTCTGACATATAATCGTTGTCAAAACACACTGTTCGACTGAGGTGCGTGCAGACGCTCGACAATAATCGATCACAACACACTCGCCCAGACTGAGGTGCGTGCAGACGCTCGATAATACTCGGTCAAAACACACTCGCCCAGACTTAGGTGCGTGCAGACGCTTTTAATACTCGATCAAAGACCAAACTCGCCCATTACTGAGGTGCTGCACCTCTGATTATCTCATGAGCATCACATCTACGGTATTCTGCGGCAGATGCCCAAAAATTACTTGATGTAGATCGAGTGCATTAATTATGTACATCATAGTATGTGTCCCTTGGAGCACAAAGCAGTCATAAGTAACACATTTGTATTATTTGTTAGTTAATAGCTAACAATATTGTATGGGTCAAAATGTAACATTTTTCGACAACTTATGACTGGTTTTAGTGCTCCAGGCTCACATTTGTCATGAAGTGCTCATGCTCCTCCTTGGCTAGTGAAGGAGAAGCGTCCAATAATGCACCTGTGCTATTTGAAGATCAGTGAGCAGAAACTCAGACAGAAAAGACTTTTTTTTGTTCTTCACATTTTCATTTCAGAGTTTTAGTTCGTCATTTTACATATTTTATTAACAGTTTTTTGTTTTTAATAGGGATGCACTTTGTGCTTTGTTACTTCTGATAAGAAACACTGCTGAAGCGTGGTTCGAATCCTGCACATGTTAAGTCACAAATTCAAATTAAATGACGGTTTATGATGCACTGAAGAACGCTGGCATGTGTCTCAGGAGTCGACTGTTCGAGACTAGCAGCCTCTTCCGCTTTAAGTTATAGTGCAGAGTAAACATGAATGAACCTGCCCTCTCAAGTAAACAAACAAACTTACGAAACTCATCGCATGCGATGAATCAGTGTTTCAACTGAAAGAGAGACGTCAAAACAGTTTGTGATCAATATGTCACTTAACGTCGCTAACAGTTTGTTAGTTAGCTATAAAAACACTCAGTGGAAGCTGCTAATGTACCTGATAACTTCCAGACATGTTTCAATCAAGCTCTCATGAAGACAAGGTTAGTTGGCAGCCCAGACTGCCCTCACGTTCACCATTGAGTTGTGCACCAAATGTTTTAACCCTGTAGTAACCCTGAGCTATTATGTCTGAATATAATGTTGTTGTTCATTTTAACCTCTAATGTACAAAACGAGAGGCTCCTTTATACTTCACAGCATTAGTCGGGAGAGATGTTCATCACATTCTCAAAGACGCAAACTATCAGAGTCTGACTAGATCAGATATCACTGCTCACCATAATCAGTGTCACTTTAGCGGAGGAATTGAGTATCGGTAGCATTTTAGTTAACATTTTGAAGTTAGACTTCATTGTAATATTGCTTAATGGCAAGGTAGCTGAAATAATATATTTTTGTTTATTTTTAGTTAATGTTTGTTTTATTTCAAGGTAACATTAGGACTATTTTACAAGAAAAAGTCTGACTTTAAATTTCTTTATCTATAGACAGTAAAATCATGCTAAACATCCTTCACTAGTGTACAGTAAAGCAAAAATCCCATGTATGCACCTGGTGAAGATGAGTGAGCAGAAACTCAGACAGAAAAGACTTGCATTTGTCTCACATTTTCATTTCAGAGTTTTATCGCTTTACTATTATTCTAACACTACTCATATGAGCAGATGTGTCCACACCGCTGACTGCTGAAGCGTGGTTATGTGATTGTAAGTGATGAGTTATTATGTGAGGTTATGATACTGAAGAACGCTGTCATGTGTCTCAGGAGTCGAGCGAGAAGCAGCTGATGCTGGATTATGTGGTTCTTCTTCATGACCTGCCCTCTCAGGTAACACACAAACACAACTCATCGCATGCGGACACTAACACAAGCAGAGGATCACGTGTGTGTGTGTGTGTGTGTGTTCTGTAGGAGATCGTTCAGTGGAAGCTGCTGGTGTCCTGGTCTCCAGACAGAGGCGTCAAGGTCCTGCAGACGGAGTGGCAGCCCAGATGCCCTCACGCCACCAAACCACCCAACTAACCCTGAACTAACCCTGAGCTAAACCTGTGCTAAACCTGTGCTAAACCAATAAAGACAGACTAACGTCCAGCCTCCTGCACTATAAACATCACATTCTGAAGCTGCGGCTCATATCAGAGTCTGACTCGATCAAAATCACTGCTCACCAAATCAGTGTTCTGGTTTTAGAATGAGTTAGGATGACATAGCTTTCGTTAGCACTGAGGGTTGAATGCAGGATTTCATGTGGTAATATTGTTAATGAAGGTAGTGTTGAATACAGCTTGAGTGTGTTGTCATTCTTGATGTAGTGTAAACGCAGGACTATTTTAAAGAAAAAGCGCTGGTCACCGTCTCTCTGAAGGCCACTTTGGGTTTGCCCATCACACACGGACAGCTAAAATATCTAAACATCTCCATCCTACAGTAAAGCAAAAACATGTATATTTAAAACCAGTGAAATCATCTTGACAGCATAGTATTGTTTACTTTTCTCTTTGGGGGGGGGGGGGGGGTAAAATACCTTTAATTGAGAGTTTATATCATCTGATATTATTAATTTTAGTTGTAATGTTTTACAAATTTTTTGTGTTATTATAATTTATTTTTTTATGTCTATATAGTTTTTATTAAGTTGTTTCAGGTATTTTAGTGCATTAGGTTAAACCAAATGATAATGAGAAATGTTGTTTGTGCAACTTGCTGTAATTAAATAGTTTTTTTTTTTTTGGCTTTTGCAAAATGACAAAATCTGCATTTTGAAGATATAAGCATTCAAATCATACAGTCTCTCACTGCCAATATGGATCAATGTGTTCATCACCCTGCACTTCAGCTTCTCATCAGACTTTGTCCAATCAGATGCTCTCGTCCCGCCTCCTGCACTATAAACACACACTGAAGCTGCGGCTGAGATCGTGTCTTCTGTACGGTGAGCATGTTTCTGGTTTTAGACTGAGTTAGGATGAGATCTCGAGCACTGAGGGTGAATGCAGGAGCTCCGTGGCGATGTGTTAGGAGTGTGAAACAGCTACGAGTGTGTTTCTCTGATCTTGTTGTAAACGCTTGACTTACGGCATCAACGACGTGGACAACCGTCTCTCTGAAGGCCACTTAGGCTGCTGTCCCATTCACACATCGGACAGCTATACTCCCTCTCCATCCTCTGAAACACAGTTATTAACACCAGTGTTCATCTTGACAGCAAATTGTGATTTATGTGATTTAGTCATAGTCTCCTGACTAAAATGCTATTTAGATTTAGTCATCTGAATTGTTTTTAGTTGTAGACGGCTAAAATCTAATGGGTTTACTCTAGTGCAATGCTCAGTTATACCGGTTTGATATTAAGGTTCTCTATGCATGATAGACAGATTTATCCATGGTGACTGCACAACATGCTTACTCCCTCATATTAAAATTAAATGAAACCACTTCTCATAAAGACAAGCAACAAGAACATGGTCTAGCTTGTGTCAATGAAATACCGGATAGATCATACAGCCTAATGATACAGTTTAATATAACAAATTGTTTGTACCATATTGGTGATTCTTTCATGCAGCACATGAAAGTTAGTCCCCAGCTAAATAACTAGTTTATGATTGATACTTTATCAGGCGCTACTAAAGTAATATCATGGTCAAGAGCAGTGAGTGATTTTCTCTTTCTTTTGATAAGAGTTGAGTTAAAACTCAACGACTTGTGGAGCATACTAAATTAGGCTGCTGTCCCTATTAAATCTGAATACAATACTGATACACGTTCTGTTTAAGTTCACGTTAAGATGTAATCGAGCTGATGTTTACAGATGAACCCTGGACAATGCGAGTATCATCTTCGATGCATTTCTCCGTTCATGCGACACGAGATGATGGTAACGTTTACTCGTCCGTGTCGAAGTGGACTCAGAAAACCGGACTGAATGGAGTCCTCTTGCGTGGTCAGATTATCCATATGTCTGCTCTTCTCTTACTCCCTCATATTGACACTTTGTTGAAGTGTCGTTCTGAGACGTGACAGCAAGTGTAGCTGTTAGCTCTCTGTCCCGACCGGATAGATCAACAGGCTGATGAGAGCAGTTTAAAACAAATGTTGTTGATTCTGGTGACCTTATTATGCAGCGGCCGTATGGCCATAGTAGATCCACCAGGATCAGGTAACTAGTTATGATATACTTTCAGGCGCTGTGTAATATCATGGTACGGCAGCAAAGCTCCTTGATAAGAGTTGAGTAAAACTCAACTCTTGTGGAGATATAAAATGAGCCTATTTCCAAAAAAAGTGTAGTGTTCCTTTAAGACGTTTGATGACAGCTGATGCACAGATGAACCCTGTACCTGCGAGTATATCTCCAGATGCAGCTCTCCCATGCCAGAGATGATGGTCTCTTTACTCTCCGTGTCGAAGTGGACTCTAAACGTGGGATCCTCTCTGGTGAAGCGGTTGATTCCCTTGGAGAACTTGTCAGTGTCGTTCTGAGGGACAGAAGGAGCTGTTAGTCTCTGACTGACGGTTCATCTGTGAGAGAGCGGTGTGTGTGATTCTGGTACCTTATTAGAGGGCCGTATGGCCATAGAGATCACAGGATCAGGAACGTGAATGGATTCCTGGGAATACACATTATTACTGAGATCATTACACAGATATAGCACACTTTCACTGTAACACAGTCAAACAAATGGCTGCGCGGTGATTTAAATCAGTATTACACCAAAACCACTACCAAGAGGTTTACTGCACATTTGATTTGAGTTATTATAGTTAACTAAAACTAACATTAAACCCATTAAAAACTACATTTTCATTATTTTAAATCACATACACATTTTAACTGATATAGATATAGATATAGATATATAATCACCTAGTTGCCCAGATAACACTTGCTCATTTAGTTTAACTTCATGGACTAAACTGAGACACAACAATGAATAAAAACTCTATACATATAAAATTAAAACTCAAACTGCAATTTTTTTTTTTATATACACATATACATGATATACATATACACATTAAACATACATTTATTCTATATAATATAGATATAGATATATACTAAACCCAAAAACTGCTAAAAATGACAAAAACACAACAAAAAGAAACTTTACATATAAAATTAAAATGAAAAATATAAAAACTGATTCAAAATATTAAACTTATTTTTCTTTTTCTCTGAATTTAGCTCAAATTCTGACAAAACGGAGTATGAAAATTATACTACATCAATCATAAATCTAACATGACTAACTTAATGAAATTTTCATTTTTTTGTTTGTATATGTATCTGATATTCAAATGATTTTTATTATTATTTAAGAGTTATTAAAGAAATGAATACGTTTACTTAGCAATAACGCATTACATTGATCAAACTAGACATTAATAATGTTACAAAAGTTCATATTTCAAATAAATGCTGTTCTTTTGAACTTTCTATTCATCTGTGAATCCTGAAAAATAAAATGCATCAGTTTCCACAAAAATATTGTGCAGCATAACTGTTTTCAACATTGATAATAATCAGAAATGTTTCTTGAGTAAATCATCATATTATTATGATTTCTGAAGATCATGTGACACTGAAAACTGCAGTAATGATGCTGAAAATACAGCTTTGATCACAGAAATAAATTACAGTTTAACACATATTCACATAGAAAACAGTGATTTTAAATTCAAATAATATTTCAATTTTTTTACTGCATTTTTGATTAATAAATGCAACCTTGAGGAGCAGAAGAGACTTCCTCCAAAACATCTTTAAAAAACACGATCTGACCCCAGCACATATCCACACATATATAGATAAAATGTGCTTAACTGCCATGAAATTAATGCAAAACAAATTTGAATGTGCTTCATAATTTTTGTGAGGCTGATTGTTGATGTTGGTTACATACCATGGAGAGGTTAGCATTAGTGCGGGTGGTGAAGGTGTCTCCGCTGGCGCAGTCAATGCCGAACAGAGCGCAGATATCACCCGCATACACCACCTCCACATCCTGAAGAACACACACACACACAGACACACAGACACAGACAGACACACACACAAACACACACAGACACACAGACACACACACAGACACACACACACACACAGAGACACACACAGACACACACACAGACACACACACAGACACAGACACAGACACACAGACACAGACAGACAGACACACAGACAGACACACAGACAGACACACAGACACAGACACAGACACACACACACACAGACACACAGACAGACAGACACACACACACACACAGACACACACACACACACACACACAGAGAGACACACACAGACACACACACAGACACACACACAGACACACACACAGACACACACAGACACACACACAGACACACACACAGACACACAGACACACACACAGACACACACAGACACACACAGACACACACAGACACACACAGACACACACACACAGAGACACACACAGAGACACACACAGAGACACACACACACACACACAGACACAGACACAGACAGACACACACACAGACACACACAGAGACACACACAGAGACACACAGACACAGACAGACACAGACACAGACAGACACACACACAGACACACACAGACACAGACAGACACAGACAGACACAGACACACACACACACAGACACACACACACACAGACACACACACACACAGACACACAGACAGACACACAGACACACACACACACACAAAGAGACACAGACACACAGACACATACACACAGACACACACAGACACACACACAGACACAGACACAGACACACACAGACACACACAGACACACACAGACACACACACACAGGTCAACTTCAAACTCAAGGACTTTCCAGGCCCAATACCATCAAATTCAAGGACTTAATGTGGGGACACATTTTAAGTGAGAGCAAGGTTACATCGTGTTACATTGTACGATACATTGTTACAGTTTTCATGTGTCAAAACACAACTATGCAAAAAAGCATTTTTCTTTTTTTTTGGCATTTATTTTTGGCTATATGACAGATTTGATATTCCATTTGTCATATTTCTGTTTTGCATAAAACAAGAATATTCGGTGCATGCTATACTGTATTCTAAAATAACCTGATATTAACTTTTGCATGGATTTTATTGAAAAGAGCTTAGGCTCATGTAGCCAGAAGTTTTAAGATATATGAATATGCTTTTAAGTTTTTCTTGTCTCATGGGTTTACATTATCCTAACAAGCAAAGCAATTCAACATTACATTAGATAAAATATTTGGGCTACAGATTATCATAAATGTTTTATGTTTTTTGAACACAATATACAGTCATTGACTGGTGCAACCACAAAGTGTTGGCGAAATAACACTTCAAATCAAGTTTATTTGCGATACAAATCATTGCAAAGCAGCTTTACAAAAAAATTAAGTTTCTACATTATAGTAGTAGCTTATCAGTAGAGACTAGTTGTCAAGTTGATGTCCATATGGCAGAAATGTACAGTAAAACTCATGCAGCAGTTACTTAATGACATGTGGTCAAACATACATTAAACACTATTAACAGCAGTGTTGCGATCAAGCTTATAGCAAAAATGTGACCATGGACCACAAAAATGATTTAGACATTTTAGCTGAATAAATAATCTTTCCATTGATGTATGGTTTGTTATGATAGGACAATATTTGTAAATCTGGAATCTGAGGGTGCAAAAAAATCTAAATATTGAGAAAATCACCTTTAAAGTTGTTCAAATGAAGTTCTTAGCAATGCATATTACTAATCAGAAATTAAGTTTTGATATATTTATGATAGGAAATTTACTAAATATCTTCATCGAACATGATCTTAATATCCTAATGATTTTTGTCATAAAAGAAAAATGGATAATTTTGACCCATACAATGTATTGTTGGCTATTGCTACAAATATACCTGTGTTACTTATGACTGCTTTTGTGCACATATTTGGTAGTGTCAAAAATGTGACCCTTCCAGACTCCTGACTGCAGAAACACTGGTTTGAGCTGCAGCAGATGTGTCTCACCTCCATCTGATCGGCGTGGAGCCGCACCAGTCTCTGGACCCTCACCCTCTTCCCCGAGCGGGTGTTGTGGATGTACTCCGTCTTCCTCAAACAGCCCTGATACACACGCATGTACGTCAGCTGCCCGAAGCGCCCGGCCTGCACACACACCAGAGATCAGACACCGCTGAGAGACGACTAACACTGAGAACAACAACACACAGCTCCGTCTCACCTCCAGTTTGAAGGCCAGGCCGACGAACGGATGCGAGTCGTCTCTCGCGGGGTCCATCTGAATCCTGGAGCCGTCACTAGATTCCCTGAAATGGGAAAACAAGTTTAAGTGCCATTAAATTAGCCACAGCAGTGCAGGGTTGGGAATTGTTTCATGCAAGGATAAGTAAATGACAGATTTTTCACTTCCAGGTAGGGCTCGGCGATATGGCAAAAAAATAAAATCTTGATTTTGTTTCTGAACGTTTGACTGATTCTCGATTTTACATGATTTTTAACTAGTCAGCTTGAAAAACATGATTCAAGTAACTTGTTCTTTATAACCCTCAAATTCTATTCAAGCGCAGCACACATGAAGTTGTCAACATGTAATGTTAAACAAATCACCATTTTTGCTGAAAAGATACATAAACTACATCTTGTACAAACTTGTCAAGTTATACATATATGTTTAGAATACGAGGAAAATGCTTTTAAAAAATTCTCAAAAGTCAAGGTAATTAAAATTATTATTAACTATAAATGTTCTGTAAAAACAGCTGCTTTCAGTCTGTCACCATGATACAAACATCAAATATCAGATATACAGTAGTATTTACAGGTTTTTATTCAATTGGGCTGCTTTTCCATTGTTTTTCTGTGTAAACATGGACGTGTTTGACTGCTGCGCTCGCGTCTCATGCATGAAACAGCATCTAAAAACACTGTGCTCAAGTTAAAAGAAGTTCACTCCCATCTTCTTGCATTTTTCCCTATTCCTCTGCCCGCGTCTTATCTTTGTCAACACAAAAGCACATTCTGTGTGAATAGCACCTAGCGATGAGTGCATCACATGTGAGCGGTTAATTACTCTTTTCTCTTTACGGTTATCATTGGCATATTGTTAAAGCATCCTATTGTAATGTCTGTTAATGTTTCTATTCAAAATCGTGATTCCTTGATTTATAAAAAACGAAATTGTGGCAAAACATTAAATTCGAATTAATCAATAAAATTGGAAAAAATCGCCCTACTTCTTGGTGAAACTACAGCTGACAACAGTGAAGCAGAAGAAGCACACGCAGCGCTCAGACTCACTGCTCGTTGAGGATGGCGTAGTTCTGGACTTCAGTGGGGTTGGGCAGATACTCCAGCACAGCGTCCAGCAGCGGCTGAACTCCTTTATTCTTCAGAGCGCTGCCCACCAGGACAGGAGTGAACACTCGCTGGACCGTCGCCCTGCGCACTGCCGCCTGAAACCAGGGAGAAACACTTCAAGAGAGAGTTCAGATAAACATACGGCACTTGAACGGCCTGAGGATGAGTTTGTTTCTTCATCAGGTTTGTAGAAATGCATCACTGCATCAGTGTCTCAGCAATGCAAGTGAATGGGTGCCGTCAGAATGAGAGTCTGAGAAAAACATCACAATAATCCACAGCACTCCAGTCCATCAGTTAACATCTGGAGAAGACAAAAGATGAAACAAATCCTGATGTTTTTAACTAAAACACGAGTCCATAATCCATAACTCTTCCTCCAGTGAAAAAGTGCATCTCCTGTTGTCTCTCACATCAAAATCCAGACACATATTAGTGCAGATTTCTCTCCTGACTCAGACCAGACCACTTTTTCAGTTTATTATGGACTTGTATTTTAGCCGGTTTTAAGTTATTGTGATGTTTTTATCAGACTCTCATTCTGACGGCACCCATTCACTTGCATTGCTGAGACACTGATGCAGAGACACATCTACAAACCTGATGAAGAAACAAACTCATCCTTTAACAGTCAACAACATATGGGAGTAGAAATACCGCATTGACCTGAATATAAGAATGTTTTTTTCTTGGAAATACATGTTAAAACACGCGGTCGTCTTATATTCAGGGTCTAGACTTTGACATGTCAATAATACACCCACAACAATAGGTGGAGCCAAACATGCATAAAACAAGTGTGCCATGAAATACGTAATATATGTGTGTTGTAATAATGCTAGAAGATTGCGAGTGAAAACAAAGAAAAAGAAAAGCTCATGTTAGCCTGATGAGACCAGACTTCATCTGTAAGTGATTTTAAAACAGATTTGAAGACTACAATAAGATTTCACTTCTACTGATAATCAAATGTTGGTCGGCTACTATGAGATGGATGGACTAGCTGTTATATAATTCAGATGGGCTACCTGTTATTTTTATGGTATCGAAAAGTGTATATTTTAAATGTCATTGTTGCTACATTTGACCAGTATTTACCATACTATCAAAACAAATTAAAATAGGAAACATATGCAATATGAAAATAATTTACAGAGAAAGAAAAAAAACAACAAGATTTGGTCTTGTAATCGGGTCAATACGGTAATAACAATTAAGTTAATATAAAAACTGCCTTATGGATAATTTAAATGTTTATTATATACAACTCAGTTTGTATTTGAGTGTTGATTAAATAAATAAATGTGAATGGTTTATTAGTATTTTTGGCTAAATGAAAAGGGGATTTGGTAAAAAAAGGTGCATTACTATTAAAATATACTTTATTTTCAATAATTACTTTCATGTATTGACTGAAATAAGTTCAATCTAATAATGTAAACTAATCTAATAATATAAACCCAGTATTTCTGCATGCTAAGCATAGAGACATGCTAACATTAAATTATTCAATTGTGCTGATGCCTATATTATAGCTAGAGATATAGTTTCTCTTATGAGGGTGTATCTTTGATTAGGATGCTGGGTAAAACGTTATTCTACATGGTCCTCGACGGACATACTAACTAATGAATGTAAATGATAAATAATTACAAGCAACTCTAAATCTGTAAGTAGTACATGTTGTTAATTAATATCACAGAACTTGTGTGTAATTACATAGTAAATTACACCAAAATTTCAGTATTCGTACCGATACCAGTGAAAATCCACGGGTCTCGGTACCAAAGCAAAACACAAAAACATGCTAATTAAAAAACACACTATTTTTAATAATCAATGCCATTCTTTATACTTATTTAAAATTGTGTTTCGAGTTTTTCTGCAAGTAATAAAAACAGTAAACAAGTTTCACCCAACTTTAATTGGTCAAAATATGGAAATATTGTGTGATTATTTCTTTATTAATGTTTTCAACAGTAGTAATAATATCACATACATTCTACTAAATAATAGTAATATATTTCTGGCACAATGTCTTTAAGATAAACTTTTATTTTGACGGGTTGCCGTGAATACCTTTACATTTCTGTGTGTAGCTATATGACGCTGGTTTTACTCAAATGAAACGGTAAAATGCACGTGAAGTGACTCTCAGAGCAGTTCTGGAGATGTTGTTTATGTATTTATGTCCTCATTGACGGCAGATGCTGAAATCACGCGCTTCAGTGTATGTAAACAAAACCGCGTGTCTCTGCCATTCATTCATTCATTCATTCACACAGAGACACAGAACATGCGGGATTCATATTTGCATTGACTTTTGAGGCTTAATACTTACAGATACTAGTCCATATCGTGATTTGATTTAAGTGTAATGACCTACTTTTAATTAATTAATCCAAACTTTGATAAATTCCATGACATTCTGCGTTAAACTATAAATTCAGTTTTTAAACTGGATTCCATCCGCGTTTTCTGCATCGCGGAAATCATACGCGTCAAGAACCGGGTCGACCGGGTACGCGGTACCACCTGTACTTGAAAAAACCTGGTACTGTGACGTTTTCATTTTTTTAGTACCGACTTTCTACCGAAGTACCGGGTCTTTTGACAACACTACTAAAGACTGAAACAGAGCTTCAGATAACTGAACATCATGTGAAAGACCTTGATATCGGTCACAGTGGGCACTTTCTCCTCCAGGAACATCTCTCCCAGCGTCTCATCAGCGTTCGCCACACACTCCACCAGCTCCTGTCTGCGGTCGGCCGCCTCGACACGCATCTCCGCCGGGATCTCATCAAAGCGCATGCTCTGCCTGCGAGAGACACCACAAACACATGGAGACCAGAGGACACTGACAGGACATCTCCAGATGTAAAGCGCTACAGAGAGTGAAGCTTTACCCGAAAGGGCCCTCGAACAAGATGCTGCGCTCCTCGATCAGATCAACGATCCCTCGCAGATTTCCTTCCAGACCGATGGGAATGTTGACAAACGCTGCGTTATGATTCAGTTTAGTCCTGAAAAATAAATAAATAAATAAAAATGACAAACAGAAAATTCATATTAATACTAAATAAATAAGAGATGGCCTGAAAGGCCCACTTTACCTGAAAATATTTTTTTCTGGAGTATATATATATATATATATATATATACCAAAAAAAATTTTTAGATCATGCACTCCAGAAAAAAATATTTTCAGGTAAAGATATATATATATATATATATATATAAATTGTTAATTTATATTCAATATATAAAATGTTATGTAATATATGTGACCCTGGACCACAAAACCAGTCATAAGGGTCAATTTTGTGAAATTGAGATTTATGCATCATCTGAAAGCTGAATAAATATCTTTCCATTGATGTATGGTTTGTTATGATCAATATTTGAAAATCTGGAATCTGAGGGTGCAAAAAAATCTAAATATTGAGAAAATCATAAGCAGTCATAAGTAACACAGGTATATTTGTAGCAATAGCCAACAATACATTGTATGAGTCAAAATTATACATTTTTCTTTTATGACAATAATCATTATATTAAGATCATGTTCCATGAAGATATTTAGTAAATTTCCTACTGTAAATATATCAAAACTTAATTTTTGATTAGTAATATGCAT